>SJYW01029344.1:3981-28520 GCA_006410735.1 Raphicerus campestris
CCCCCCCCCCCCCCACCAAATAAAGTCTATCACTGTTTTCACTGTTTCCCCATCTATTTGCCATGAAGTGATGGGACCAGATGCCACAGTTTTAGTTTTCTGAATGTTGAACTTTAAGCCAAATTTTTCACTCTCCTCTTTCACTTTCATCAAGAGGCTCTTTAGTTCTTCACTTTCTGTCATAAGGGTGGTGTCATCTGCATATCTCAGGTTACTGATGTTTCTCCCGACAACCTTGATTCCAGCTTGTCCTTCATCCAACCCAGCATTTATACTCTGCATATAAGTTAAATAAGCAGGGTGACAATATACAGCTTTGACGTACTCCTTTCCCTATTTGGAATCAGTCCGTTGTTCCATGTCCAGTTCTAACTATTGCTTCCTGATCTGCATACAGATTTCTAAAGAAGATCAGATGGTCTGGTATTCCCATCTCTAGCACAATTTTCCAGTTTGTGGTGATCCACAAAGTCAAAGACTTTGGCATAGTCGATAAAACAGAAATAGATGTTTTTTTGGAACTCTCTTGCTTTTTGGATGATCCAATGGATGTTTAAATTAGATCACTTCCTAAGGTCCAGTTGACTTCACATTCCAGGATGTCTGGCTCTAGGTGAGTGATCACATGATTATGGTTATCTGGGTTACGAAGATCTTTTTGGTATAGTTCTTCTGTATTCTTGCCACCTTTTCTTAATATCTTCTTTTCTGTTAGGTCTATACAGCTTTTTTCCTTTATTGTGCCCATCTTTGCATGAAATGTTCCCTTGATATCTCTAATTTTCTTGAAGAGATCTCTATTCTTTCCCATTCTGTTGTTTTCCTGTATTTCTTTGCACTGGTCACTGATGAAGGCTTTCTTATCTTTCCTTGCTATTCTTTGGAACTCTGCATTCAAATGGGTATATCTTTCCTTTTCTCCCTTCACTTCTCTTCTTTTTGCAGCTATTTGAAAGGCTTCCTCAGACAACCATTTTGCCTTTTTATATTTCTTTTTCTTGGGAATGGTCTTGATCACAGCCTCCTGTACAATGGCACAAACCTCCATCCACAGCTCTTCAGTCTATCAGATCTAATCCCATTAATTTATTTGTCACTTCCAATGTATAATCATAAGGGATTTGATTTAAGTCATACCTAAATGCCCTAGTGGTTTTCCCTACTTTGTTCAATTTAAGTCTGAATTTAGCAATGAGTTCATTATCTGAGCCACAGTCAACTCCTGGTCTTGTTTTTGCTGACTGTATAGAGCTTCTCTATCTTTGGCTGCAAAGAATATAATCAATCTGATTTCAGTGTCGACCATCTGGTGATGTCCATGAGTAGAGTCTTCTCTTGTGTTGTTAGAAGAGGGTGTTTGAGATCACCAGTGTGTTCTCTTGGCAAAACTCTATTAGCTCTTGCCCTGCTTCATTCTGTACTCCAAGGCCAAATTTGCATGTTACTCCAGGTGTTTCTTGACTTTCTACTTTTGCATTCCATTCCCCTATAATGAAAAGGACATATTTGGGGGGTGTTAGTTCTAGCAGGTCTTGTAGAACTTCATAGAAACATTCAGTTTCAACTTCTTCAGAATTACTGGTCGGAGCATAGGCATGGATTACTGTGATATTGAATGGTTTGCCTTGGAAATGAACAGAGATCATTCTGTCATTTTTGAGATTGCATCCAAGTACTGCATTCTGGACTCATTTGTTGACAATGGTGGCTACTCCATTTCTTCTGAGGGATTCCTGCCCACAGTAGTAGATACAATGGCCATCTGAGTTAAATTCACACATTCCAGTCCATTTAATTTGCTGATTCTTAAAATGTCAACGTTCACTCTTGCCATCTCCTGATGGCCACTTCCAATTTGCCTTGATTCATGGACTTAACACTCCAGGTTCCTACGCAATATTGCTCTACAGCATTGAACCTTGCTTCTATCACCAGTCCCATCCCTGACTGAGTGTTGGTTTAAGGTTTGGGTCTGCCTCTTCATTCTTTCTGGAGTTATTTCTCTACTGCTGTCCAGTAGCATAATGGGCACCTACTGACGTGGTGAGTTCATCTTTCAGTGTCCTATCTTTTTGCCTTTTCATACCATTCATGGGGTTCTCAAGGCAAGAATACTGGCATGGTTTGTCATTTCCTTCTCCAGTGGACATGTTTTGCTCCCATGTCCTAGTTATTGTAAATAGTGCTGCAATGAATATCAAGGTGCATGTCCCTTTTGAATTATGGTTTTCTCAAGGTATAAGCCCAGTAGTAGATTTACTGGGTCATGTAATAGCTCTATTTTTTAGTCTTTGAAGCAACCTCCATGGTATTGTCCGTAATGGCTGCGTCTGTTTACATTCCCATTAACAATGGGATAGAGGGAGTGGAAGGGAAATTCTAGAAAGGGAGTGTATATATATATATATATACAAACAGCCAATTCACTTTGTTGTACAGCAGAAACCAACACAGTATTGTAAAGTACAATCTAATTAAAAAATAAAAAAATAAAACTGATTCTTTGAAAGGATAGACAAAATTGATAAACCTTTAGCCAGACTTAACAAGAAAGAAAAGGGAGAGGGTTTAAATCAATAAAATTAGAAATAAAAAAGGAGAAGTGACAACAAACACCACAGAAATAAAAGGATCATAAGAGACTACTGTAAAGCAAATATGTGCAAATTAAATTGACAACCTAGAATAGATAAATTCTTAGAAAGCTAAAGCCTTTCAAAACTGAATCAAGAAGAAATAGAAAAAAATGAATAGACTAATCACAAGCACTGAAATTGAAGCTGTGATTTTGAAATGCCCACAAACAAAAGTCTAGGACCAGATGGTTTCACAGGCAATTTCTATCAAATGTTTAGAAAAGAACTAACACCTATCCTTCTCAAACTTTTCCTAAAAATTACAGAGGAAAAAATACTCCTAAGCTCATTCTACAAGGCCACCATCACCAAAACCAAACAAGAATGACTCAAAAAAGTGAAAATTATAGGCCAATGTCACTAATCAACATAGACAAAAAATTGTCAATAAAATACTAGAAAATAAAATTCAACAACATATTAAAAGGATTCTACACCATGATAAAGTGGGATTTATTCCAAGAATACAAGGATTTTTCAGTCTATACAAATCAATCTGTGTCATATGCCACATTAATAAATTTAAGAACAAAAGCCATATGGTCATCTCAATAGATGTAGGAAAAGTTTTTGACAAAATTCAACACCCATTTATGATAAAAACTCTCCAGAAGGTAAGTATAGAGGGTACCTCCCTCAACATAATAAAGGCCATATATGACAAACCTCTTCTTGATGATGAAAAATTGGAATGATTTTCTCTAAGATGAGGAACAAGACAAGTATGTCCACTTGCACATACTTTTATTCAACACAGTTTTTGGAAGCCCTAGATATGGCAATCAGAGAATAAAAGAAACAAAAGGAATACAAATTGGAGCAGAAGTAAAACTGTCACAATTTGCAGATGACACATTATACATAGTAGATCCTAAATGTGTTACCAGAAAACTACTAGAAGTCATCAAGGAATTCAGTAAAGTTGCAGGATACAAAATCAACACAGAAAATCCTCTTGCATTTATATATACTAACAAAGAAAGGTCAGAAAGAGCAATTAAGGAAACAATCCCATCTATCATTGTATCAAAAAGAATAAAATACTTAGGAATAAACCTTCTTAAGGAGGTAAAAGATATGTACTCAGAAAACTATAAGATGCTGATGAAAGAAATGAATGATGACACAAACACATGGAAATATATGCTATGTTCTTGAACTGAAAGAATCAATATTGTCAAAATGACTATACTACACAAGACAATCTACAGATTCAGTGCAATCCCTATCAAATTACCAATGTCATTTTTCACATATATAGACCAAAAAAATTTAACATTTTTATGGAGACACAGAATATCCCAAATAGCCAAAGTGATCTTGAGAAAGAAAAACAGAACTGGAGGAATCATGTCCTCTATACTGCAGAGTTTCAGAAATCAAAACAGTACAGTACTAGCATGAAAACAAAAATATAGATCAATAGAATAGGATAGAAAATCCAGAAATAAAATCTTTCACCTATGGTCAACTAATCTCTGACAAAGGAGGCAAGAATATACAGTGGAGAAAAGACAGGCTCCTAAAACTGGACAGTTACACATAAAAGAATAAAATTAGAGCACTTTCTAACATCACACATAAAAGTAAACTAAAAATGTATTAAAGACCTAAGTGTAAGGGTAGATACTAGAAAACTCCTAGAAGAAAACCGGCAGAACACTCTGACATAAATCACAACAGTATGTTTTTGGATCCACCTCCTAGAATAATGAAAATAAAAACAAAAATAAGCAAATGAGACCTACTTAAGCTTGAAGGCTTTTGCACTGAAGAGGAAACTATAAATAAAGTGAAAAGAAAACTCTCAGAATGGGAGAAAATATTTGCAAATGAAGTGACAGATAAGGGGTTAATCTCCTAAATATACAAACAGCTCATGCAGCTCAATCAAAAAAGCAAATAACTCAATCATAAAGTGAGCAGAAGATCTAAATAGACATTTCTCCAAAGAAGGTATACAGATGGCCAAAAATCACTTGCAAAGATGCCCAACACAGTTAATTATTAAAGAAATGCAAATAAAATCTGCAATGAGGTATCATCTCACAATGGTCAAATGGCCATCAACAAAAAAAATCTATAAACTATAAATGCTGGAGAGGGTGTGTGTTGAGAAGGGAACCCCCTTATAATGTTGGTGGGAATGTGAATTGGTACAACCACTATGAGGAGCAGTATGGAGGTTTTTTAATAAACTAAAAACTGATTTACTGTATGACCCAGCTATCCCACTCTTAGACATATTTACAAAGAAAACCATAGTTAGAAAAGATACATACATCCCAGTATTCATTGCAGCACAATTTTTTCCAATAGCCAGGACATGGAGGCAACGTAAATGTCCATCAACAGGGGTATGGATAAAGAAGACGTTGTAATATGTACAAGTGAATATTAGTCATAAAAACAAAAATAATGTCATTTGCATCAACATGGATGGACCTGGAGATTATTGTACTAAGGGAAGTAAACTAGACAAAGAAAGACAACTGTTATATGGTATCACTTACATGTGGTATCTAATAAAAATGAAACAAATGAACTTTTTTTTTTTTTTACAAAAAAGAAACAAGTTTACACACCTCAAAATCAAACTTATGGTTACCAAAGGGGAAACATAGAGGCAAGTGATAGGCTTTCCAGGTGGCTCAGTAGTAAAGAATATGCCTGTCAGTGCAGGAGAATGCAGGAGACACCAGAGATGCAGGTTCGATCCCTGAGTCAGGAAGATTCCCCTGGAGCAGGAAAGGACAACCCACTCAAGTATTCTTGTTGGAGAATTCCATGGACAGAGGAGCCCAACCTGGCAGGCTACAGTCCATAGGGTTACAAAGAGTCAGACAGGACTGAACACATATACATGCACCAGGGCAAGTGATAAATTAGGAGATTGAGATCAACATATACATACTACTATTCATAAATATGATGGTAACAAAGATGTACTGTATAGCACAGGGAATTCTACTCAATATTTTGTAGTAATCCACATGGGAAATAAATATGAAAAAGAATGGATATATATATATATATATATATGTATATATATATGAGTGTGTGTGTGTGTATGTGTGTGTGTGTGTGCATGTTAAGTCACTTTAGTTGTGTCTGACTCTTTGCAATCCCAGGCTCCTCTGTCCATGGGATTCTTCAGGTAAGAATACTGGAGTGGGTTGCCATGCCCTCTTCCAGGGGATCTAACTGACCCAGGGATCAAAACTGGGTCTCCTGCATTACAGGCAGATTCTTTAACATCTGAGCCACTAGGGAATATATATGTGGCCGTATATATATGGCCGTTATTGAGAAAAATTATTGGAGATCAACTTTATCTATTTAGAATGACTAGGGAAACAATAGCATAAGAACTTGGAATGAGAATGAAATATTTTAACCATGGAAATAATAATAATGAGACTAAAACAAATAAGGAGTCTAGGGAGACAAAAAATAGATCTAAACTGTATTTTCTCACAGTTTAGAAATAAAGAAGCTAAGGAGATACACTTAAATCCAGTATAATATGAAAGATCAGCTGAGATCTGAATGGCCTGGGCAAGTGATGCTTTGAAGACATTTTCAGGCAAAACTGGAGGCTTCCCAGATGGCACTAGTGGTAAAGAACCCTGCCTCCCAATGCAGGAGACATAAGAAACTCAAATTTGATCCCTGGATTGAGAAGAACCCCTGCAGGAGGGCAAGGCAACCCAGCCCAGTATTTTTGCCTGGAGAATCCCATGGACAGAGGTGCCTGGCATGCCACAGTCCATGGGGTTGCAAAGAGTTGAACATGACTGAGTGACTGAGCACATACAATATCTCTAAGCCACCAGATATTATTTCAAGTTGACAGGAAAATATTGAAAGTAAAAGAAAATTTAACAAACAGTAAGAAATATAATTGTATTGACATAGTGGGGGACAAAGGGATGAAAAGAAACAAGATTAGAAAATACTATAATATTCTCATCATTCCTCATAGAGAATTAATACTGTTTTTAAAATGGTAAACAGAGAAATAAAAAGCAGGTCTTCTTAAGCCAAAAAATCCGCACAAAAGTAAACAAATTACATTAGAAAGATTTAGAAACAGCCATCATCAAATCTAGAGAAACAATGAGAGAGCTAAGCCGACCACGTCTGTCATGTGCTCTCAGATGAATGAGTGAACTCATGACTGAAAGAAAAACACTTTCAGATAAAACAGCAAAACTTAACTTTCCACTGTATGCAGAAGACANTATATATATGTATATATATATGAGTGTGTGTGTGTGTATGTGTGTGTGTGTGTGCATGTTAAGTCACTTTAGTTGTGTCTGACTCTTTGCAATCCCAGGCTCCTCTGTCCATGGGATTCTTCAGGTAAGAATACTGGAGTGGGTTGCCATGCCCTCTTCCAGGGGATCTAACTGACCCAGGGATCAAAACTGGGTCTCCTGCATTACAGGCAGATTCTTTAACATCTGAGCCACTAGGGAATATATATGTGGCCGTATATATATGGCCGTTATTGAGAAAAATTATTGGAGATCAACTTTATCTATTTAGAATGACTAGGGAAACAATAGCATAAGAACTTGGAATGAGAATGAAATATTTTAACCATGGAAATAATAATAATGAGACTAAAACAAATAAGGAGTCTAGGGAGACAAAAAATAGATCTAAACTGTATTTTCTCACAGTTTAGAAATAAAGAAGCTAAGGAGATACACTTAAATCCAGTATAATATGAAAGATCAGCTGAGATCTGAATGGCCTGGGCAAGTGATGCTTTGAAGACATTTTCAGGCAAAACTGGAGGCTTCCCAGATGGCACTAGTGGTAAAGAACCCTGCCTCCCAATGCAGGAGACATAAGAAACTCAAATTTGATCCCTGGATTGAGAAGAACCCCTGCAGGAGGGCAAGGCAACCCAGCCCAGTATTTTTGCCTGGAGAATCCCATGGACAGAGGTGCCTGGCATGCCACAGTCCATGGGGTTGCAAAGAGTTGAACATGACTGAGTGACTGAGCACATACAATATCTCTAAGCCACCAGATATTATTTCAAGTTGACAGGAAAATATTGAAAGTAAAAGAAAATTTAACAAACAGTAAGAAATATAATTGTATTGACATAGTGGGGGACAAAGGGATGAAAAGAAACAAGATTAGAAAATACTATAATATTCTCATCATTCCTCATAGAGAATTAATACTGTTTTTAAAATGGTAAACAGAGAAATAAAAAGCAGGTCTTCTTAAGCCAAAAAATCCGCACAAAAGTAAACAAATTACATTAGAAAGATTTAGAAACAGCCATCATCAAATCTAGAGAAACAATGAGAGAGCTAAGCCGACCACGTCTGTCATGTGCTCTCAGATGAATGAGTGAACTCATGACTGAAAGAAAAACACTTTCAGATAAAACAGCAAAACTTAACTTTCCACTGTATGCAGAAGACATATGTAAAATTTGCAAAAGAGTTGAAATTAAGTCTTGTGATGTCAATATCAAATAAAAGTCAAGATAGACAGTGTAATATAGTGTTCTTTTTTATGCCAAAGAGAGCAATTGACAATGAACATGAAAAAGTTATGAAAATCTATGCACTAATCAAGTTAGCAGTAACATTCATAAGGCACAAATGATAGAAATTACAAAAAGAAATGTCCCAAAACACATTACTATAGGATCCTAAGATCTTAAAAGTCCTAAACAACATTATTTAAAAAGTCCAATTTATCCATTTTGAAGTCTGTCCATAAAAAAAAAAAGACATCTTGTTTTCAAATGCCTATAGAGCAGTCATGAATATTGTTTACAATTAGACAGTAGTGTGTTCATCAATCAATGTATTTAATCACTATAAAATAAAACTAGAAACAAAAAATAAAATAGTTCTTGTTTCTGATAATATAAATAATTCTTAACAATGTGAGTCATGGGTCAAATAACAGCTATCCATTGAAAGTGAAGAATTTCTAAAATGCAAAGATAAAGATAAAGAAAATCATATGTAAGTGCTCAAAAAAGGCATAGCCTTAAATACTCATATTACTTTAAAAAAGAAATAAAAGTAAATGAACTAAGCTATCAACTTAAAAAGTTAGAAAAGGAAACACAAGATAAACTTAAGAAACACAGAGGGATATATTAGTAGAGATAAAAGAATTAAAAAACCAGAAAATTGAAGTGATAAATAAATCCAAACCTCAGTATTTGTGGAAAATAACAGTACATAAATGAGTCAACTGAAGGAAAAATACAAGGAAAGTATAAGTATATAGATTGAAATATGACAGTAGGAAAGTAATGACAGAAGGGAGGACATTCAAGAATTCTGAGATTACTCTGCTTAGCTCCATGCAAACAAATTGAAAAACCTGGATAGAATGAACAAATTACCATAAAAAAGAATGAATATATAAACAGACCAATTTTCAAAAAGATATAGCAGTTGTCAAAGCATGATCTTCTAAAAACATTACCAGGTCCAGACAATTTTACAGGACTTTCATATAACCTTAAAAAAGAGATAACTCCAACTGGAACTATTGGAACTATGCCAAGAGTGGAAAAAATTAAAATCTGAAACCCATTTTTTTTCATAAGTTTGCAAGGTCTCTATGAATAAAACTTTTAAATACAAAGAAAAGACATATATAGAGCACTTGAATTAATGAAAAGACATATTGTATGCTTGATTAGCATTCAAATCGGATTCCTCTAAATTGATTTGCTAATTTAATGTGGTCCTAATAAAAATACAATAAATTAATTTTTTTCTAGACAAGCTGTTCCTAAATTTTACATATAAAATTAAAAATCAAGAATAAAATATTAATTTTTTTTTAAAAAAAGACAGAACTAAACTTATCTGGTTTTCCAGTAGTCATGAATGGATGTGAGAGTTGGACTATAAATAGAGCTGAGCACCGAAGAATTGATGCTTTCAAACTGTGGTGTTGGAGAAGACTCCTGGGAGTCCCTTGGACTGCAAGGAGATCCAACCAGTCCATCCTAGAGGAAATCAGTCCTGAATATTCATTGGAAGGGCTGATGCTTAAGCTGAAGCTGCAATACTTTGACCACCTTATGTGAAGAACTGACTCATTGGAAAAGACCCTGATGCTCTGAAGGTGGGTGGAGAAGGGGACAACAAAGGATGAGATGGTTGGATGGCATCACTGACTCAATGGACATGAATTTGGGTAAACTCCAGGAGTTGGTGATGGACAGGGAAGCCTGGTGTTCTATACAGTCCATGGGGTCTCAAAGAATCAGGCATGACTGAATGACTGAACTGAAACTAGATATTAAACTATTACAAAGTCATCATACAAATCAATAAAATTCCAGAAATAAAGCCATATATATACTGAGATGCACATTATAAATTAATATATGATAAATGTAGAACCTGAAACCTACTGAAAAAAGAATTATTCAAGTAGCATTATGGATGCTTTCTGGATAAAAATTGAGATACTTCACTTATCTTCAAATAGAATTTGGTAGAATTCTAAGATGATTCCCAAGACAGATCCTGTCTGTCAGTGTACACTCCCTGTATAATCTACTATACTTGATTATGGACAGGACCTGTGACTATGATTGGTATCACAGCTTGATTAGATTAGATTATCTGACGGTAGAGTGAATAGATTTGTACCTGTTATTAAGGTCTCTAATCAGTTGACTTTTGTCAGGAGGGATATTGTGCTGAATGGGTGTGACCTAGTCAGCTGAACACTTTAATAAAGCATTTAGATGTCAGAGTCTTCTGCTGGCCTTAAAGGAGCAAAACTCTGTAGTTAGAGGCCCTCTAAGAAGGCAACATGGCAGGAAACTGACAGGGGCCGGTCAGAGCTGAGAATGACTCTTAGCTGACAACTAGGAAGAAAGATGGTCCTCAGGACCACAAGGAAATGCATTTACCAAAAGCCATTTAAACTTGGAAGAGAATACCAAATTCCAGAGGAAATCACAGCCTGCCTGACACCTAACTTGAGTCCTGTGGAACCATGAATAGAGGGTCAACTAAGCCAAGTTGGCCTCCTGATTGATGGAAACTATGAGATAATAATGTGTGGGAATCCCCTGGTGGTCCAGTGGTTAGGACTTTCACTTCAGGGGCCCAAATTGAATCCCTCATCAAGGAATTAAGACCCTGTAAGCATAAGTGAAAGTGAAAGTCGCTCAGTCGTTTCTGACTCTTTGCGACCCCATGATCTATACACTCCATGGAATTCTCCAGGCCAAAATGCTGGAGTGGGTAGCCTTTGGTGTGGCCTACATAAATCAAATAAATAAATGACATATTAAACCACTGAGTTGTGGTAGTTTGTTACACAGAAAGGGATAACAAATACATATCTAAAATTATAAATTCCCAGAGGATGAGATAATTAAAAGTAAAAATTGAAAAAAATTTTAAACTTCATATTTTGTATTGAAGTATAGCCAATTAGCAATGTTATGATAATTTTAGGTAAATAAGGAAAGGACTCAGCCATACATGTGTCTATTCCCCACACTCCCCTCCCATCCAGGCTGCCACATAACACAGCAGAATTTCATGTGCTATATGGTAGGTCCTAGTTGGTTACTGATCTTAAATACAACCATGAGTACATACCCATCCCAAACTCCCTAACTATCCCTTCCCCCTGGCAACCATAAGTTCATTCTCTAAGTTTTATAAGTTCATTTATATCATTTCTTTTTAGATTCCATATATAAAGGATGTTGTGATATTTCTCCTTCTCTGTCTTACTTCATTAAGTATGACAATCGCTAGGTACACCCATGTTGCTGCAGACAGCATTATTTCATTTTTTTAATGGCTGAGTAATATTCTGTTACATATATGTACCATATCTTCTTTATCCATTCCTCTGCTGATGGACGTTTAAGTTGATTCCACGTCTTGGCTACTTAAAGCAGTGCTGCAATGAAAATTAAGGTGCATGCATATTCTTTTGGATCATGTTTTTCTCCAGATGTATTCCCAGGAGTGTCATTGCAGGGTCATATGGTAGGTCTACTTTTAGTTCTTTAAGGAAACGCCATACTGAGCTTTATAGTGGCTGTATCAATTTACGTTCCTACCAACAGTGTAGGAAGGTCTCCTTCCCTCCATGAGATTTCCACCATTTATTGTTTGTGGATTTTTTGATGATAGCCATTCTGGCTGGTGGCAGGTGTTATCTTATAGTAGTTTTGATTTGCATTTCTCAGTACTTTGGCCAACTCGTACAAAGAGTTGACTCATTGGAAAAGACCCTGATGCTGAGAGGGATTGGGGGCAGGAGGGAAAGGGACAACAGAGGATGAGAGGACTGGATGGCATCACCGACTCAATGGACATGAGTCTGAGTGAGCTCTAGGAGTTGGTGATGGACAGGGAGGCCTGGCGTGCTGCAATTCATGGGGTCACAAAGAGTCGGACATGACTGAACGATTGAACTGAACTGATTAATTAGTCATGGTGAACATTATTTCATGTGTCTCTTGTCTGTCTGTATGTCTTCTTTGGAGAAATGTCTGAGTCTTCTGCCCATTTGTTGATCGGATTGTTTGTTTTGATGCTGTTAAGTATCATAAGCTGTTTGTAAATTTTGGAGACTAATCTCTTATTGGTCATTTCATTTGCAAATATTTTCTTTCAATCTGTGGGTTGCCTTTTCATTTTGTTTATTGTTTCCTTTGCTATGCATAAGCTTTTAAGTTTAAGTAGGAACCATTTGTTTATTTTTGTTTTTATTTCCATTATTCTGGGAGATGGATCAAGAAAGATATTTCTCTAATTTATGTCGGGGGTGTTCTGTATAGTGTCCGGCCTCACATTTAGGTCTTTAATTTATTTTGAGTTTATTTTGAGTGTATGGTAAACACTGAAACTACTAAGCGGGCAAGACATAAACATATGTGGATGCAAGTAGTTTAATCAATAACATTTTCAGGAAGTTGTTCAGTTGTTTTCCATGGGTGTGTTAAATATTCTAGCTTAGAGTTGCAGAAATGAAAGTCTCTTACAAATTAGAAATTAACAATGAGAACATACCAGGGGAATGTGATATAGCCAAAGCTATATTTCAGTTAAATAATGCTCACAACAAAAATGTTGGGGAAAAACTCCAAAAACATAAGCAAAAAGAAAGCAGGAAGAATTAATAAATCTTTAAGGAAAAAAATGAATTGAAAAGAATGGTAAGATAGACAAAACAAAAATAGAACTGGTATATAACATCTTTAAAAGGTCAGCAATACAGGCAAACATCATAAATTCTGACCAATAACACAGAGAGAAAAAGAGAAATATATATCATTAGTAAAGAGAGGTTATGACTACAAATTCAAAAAAAGTCTTTAATGATAGAGTCCTAAATGCAATTAATGAAATAGACAAGAGATTCCATTTAAAATAACAATAAAAATATATAAGTTGCCTAGAAATAATTTAAAATAACAGTAAAATATACAAATTGCCTATAAATAAGGTTCAGTTCAGTTCAGTTCAGTCGCTCAGTCATTTCCGACTCTTTGAGACCCCATGAATTGCAGCATGCCAGGCCTCCCTGTCCATCACCAATGCCCAGAGTTCACTCAGACTTGTGTCCATTGAGTCAGTGATGCCATCCAGCCATCTCATCCTCGGTCGTCCCCTTCTCCTCCTGCCCCCAATCTCTCCCAGCATCAGAGTCTTTTCCAATGAGTCAACTCTTCGCATGAGGTAGCCAAAGTACTGGAGTTTCAGCTTTAGCATCATTCCTTCCAAAGAAATCCCAGGGTTGATCTTCAGAATGGACTGGGTGGATCTCCTTGCAGTCCAAGGGGCTCTCAAGAGTCTTCTCCAACACCACAGTTCAAAAGCATCAATTCTTCGGCGCTCAGCCTTCTTCACAGTCCAACACTCACATCCATACATGACCACAGGAAAAACCATAGCCTTGACCAGATGGACCTTAGTTGGCAAAGTAATGTCTCTGCTTTTGAATATGCTATCTAGGTTGATCATAACTTTTCTTCCAATAAGGATGAAAAAAGAAAGAGAAAGCACAGCTCTTTAAAACAGACATGAAAAAAGACAGATACATTGTATTCTTGGATGGGAAGACTATATATTACAAATGTGGTGATTATATAGGTAATATAAATATTCAGTACAATTTCAACCAAAATCCTATTTGAAGTTGAAAGGTTAGATTAAGAAAAAAAGTTTAGAAAAAATTGTTCATGGGGAGTTACCCTACCAGATATTAAAAAGGCAAATATAAGAATAATAATACTAACACTAACAAGAAGAGTAATGTAGCTTCCATGTCCCATGAATCATGCTGAGTGTTTCACAATATTTCCACCACAACTCTTTGAGATAGTTATTACTATTACCCTATTTTTGCAGACAAAGAAATTGAGCTTTAGAAATATTTGACAACATGTACATAATAGGATCAGCCTGGTTTTAATCCATAGTCTCTGAACTCAGAGTCATTCTTTTAACTACCACACATACTGCCTCAAGTTCACATTGCTGGCAAAATGATGGACTTATGAATAACTGGTATTGGTACAACTGGTTTATCATTTGGAAAAAAATAAAATCAAATCCTTACTTCCCACCTGACAATGAAATAATTTCCATAGGACTTAAGAATTAGGTGCAACAATTTGCAAAACAATACCAGAGAACAGTAAATTAATATTCATATAATCTTTGGGAAGAAAAAATATTTCTAAGCACAACATTAAAGACCATAACATAAAGATTTAAACATGTATACAGTAACAAGCATATTAAAAACATCAAAACTCATTGACAAATGGAAATTATCAATGACAAATTTGGAAAAAAATGCAATTTGATTGACAGAAGGCAATATCCTGATGTATAAAGAATGTTTCAAATCCGTACCTGAAAGATAGAGGCCTCAGTTTTGTAAACTTAGTGCTTCTTAGAAACAGGGCAGTGAAATTATGATGGGCACAAGGTTTGGTTTGGAAGGACAGAGAGCTACTGTGAAATACACAGAGGTTTATGGGTTAGCAATGGATTTAAGGAGATTTAAACTTAGAGAAGCTTTAGGGAGCATAGTCATTCCTTCAAAGTTTTATCAAGTCAATATTCTGTACTAGATGTTACAGGCACCTGGTGAGCAAGACATGGAGCACAGGCTCCTTTTGAGTCACTAAGTTAAGGTGAGAGCAAGCAAGAAAGAGAAAAGTTAAAAGCTGGATGGGATGACTGGTCATGAAAATTCCTCTGAGGAGATAAAATTTAAACTGAATCTGAATGACAAGAAGCCAGATGACTCTGTGGCAAGAAGTGAAAACATAAAGGAGGTGTGAAATGACCAGTGAGAAGGCACTGCAGTGGCCCAGGTAAGGGATGATAGTCTCTTGAATTAGGGTGATACTGGAATTAGGATAATAATGAATTAGGGTGATAGTGGAGGCAGCATGCTGCAGTCCATGGGGCTTCAAAGAGTCAGATGTGACTGAGCAACTGAACTGACTGAACAGAAATGGATTTAGAGAGAAGGGAGTGGGCTTGGGGTATGTTTTGGAGGTAAACTGACAAGTCTTGTTGATTTGGAAGCCAAGAGAATAATAGCCATTAGGGATGATGCCTATATTTTTCATGCTACTAGCGAGGTCTGGGTTGAGGGTGGTATTTCCTCAGGTGGAAAAAACTGAGAGGGAAGCAGATAGTTTAGGCTGGGGGATGTATACAGTATGAGAATCACAAAGTATGTTTTATCGTGGTCGGTCTGAGATTCCAAAGACGTCTGAGAGAGACATCAAATAGGTAAAAATGAGAGGATAGTCTTGCAGACAAAGATTTGGGTCCCATTATCAAGTATAGGGTGTTTATCTATAGCATTTAAGAGTCTCTAGAGTAAGAGCATAGATGGAAAAAAAGTTTCAGGGAAATAACCCTAGAGTAACTCAAGTTTAGAGCAGCCATGGAGTCTCAGAACAAATGGCCAGTGTAGTAAGGGGAAATGTACAGTGTGGTGTCCTTGAAGCCAAGAGGGCAAAACTGTCAACTGGGAGACTAGCTGTTCAGTTACTTTGAATGCTTCTGGGAAGTTAAGGAAGAGAAGAGGAAAGACACACTTAACTCTGGCGATCTGAAGCTATCGGTGCTCTTGGCCAACACAGTTTCAGAAGGGAGGGAGACCACTTCCTCTCAGTTTCATCATCATTGTGGAAGGAAATTTCAGATCATGACGGCATTTCAATAGGTTCATCTTGAGTCACTTGTTCTTCTCCTGGGATAAGATGGCATAAACAGCAAGGCTTAGGCTCTGCCCTCATGCCTGGATCCATCACTGTGCCAGGGAGGTCAACTCATAGGGCAGAAGAAGGCTCTAGCAAGAAGCCTCTCAGAAGCCCAACTCACAAGCATTTCTCTGTTTCGACGACAAGTCAGGAGGAGCAAAGGCTTGAGTAAGTTGTAACTACAGCCAAGGTCAAGCTTAAACCTCAGCCTTACTGGTAGGGTACAAAAACCCCATAAGTGTCAACATAGAAAGTATTACTTACTTAGCATTCTTGATTCATCATCTCTTTGTCAAAATAGTTTTTCTTCTATTATCTTCAATTATTAGAGTCAACTTAATTTGATTTACTGATCATATCATAAGCTTATTTAATTCTTACTTTTGGGCAGCTTTCTTTAATATATTGTGAGCTATGTGGTTAACTAACTGTAGAGAATTGCAAAATGAAGATAATAGGGTTTGAGCACAGTAAGTATATGTTAAGATTTAACTGCCTTTTGGGGTATGTAGGTATTTCTCTGAATTATCTCTTGAAGTAAAGACTTATCCCATTTAATCATAGCATATCTAACCTGATTTTAAGGCTAGTAATTTTTTTCAATTTTGTTTTAAAAGTTAGGTATATTTGTTTAAGTCAAAACAGTGAAATAGAAATGATTAGTCAGTCTGTAGGAAATTTAACTCATCTTGCACTTTGCAAATGTTCATTGTTTTACCAAATGAATTATAATTCTACCTAACAACACTCCTTTCTTGCCGTTTTTATTTCTAAGAGAAGACATGTCTGAGAAATTGCTAGTAAATTGCTTTAAACTGAATACAATGTTTGGAACATTTATGGCTTATTTTTACAAAAACTGTTGGTCAGTTCAGTTCAGTCGCTCAGTCATGTCCGACTCTTTGCAACCCCATGAATCACAGCACACCAGGCCTTCACCAACTCAGGGAGTTCACTCAGACTTGCGTCCATCGAGTCAGTGATGCCATCCAGCCATCTCATCCTCTGTCGTCCCCTTCTCCTCCTGCCCTCAATCCCTCCCAGCATCAGAGTCTTTTCCAATGAGTCAACTCTTCGCATGAGGTAGCCAAAGTACTGGAGTTTCACCTTGAGCATCATTCCTTTCAAATAAATCCTAGGGTTGATCTCCTTCAGAATGGACTGGTTGGATCTCCTTGCAGTCCAAGGGACTTTCAAGAGTCTTCTCCAACACCACAGTTCAAAAGCATCAATTCTTCGGTGCTCAGCCTTCTTCACAGTCCAACTCTCACATCCATACATGACCACTGGAAAAACCATAGCNATCTGACGGTAGAGTGAATAGATTTGTACCTGTTATTAAGGTCTCTAATCAGTTGACTTTTGTCAGGAGGGATATTGTGCTGAATGGGTGTGACCTAGTCAGCTGAACACTTTAATAAAGCATTTAGATGTCAGAGTCTTCTGCTGGCCTTAAAGGAGCAAAACTCTGTAGTTAGAGGCCCTCTAAGAAGGCAACATGGCAGGAAACTGACAGGGGCCGGTCAGAGCTGAGAATGACTCTTAGCTGACAACTAGGAAGAAAGATGGTCCTCAGGACCACAAGGAAATGCATTTACCAAAAGCCATTTAAACTTGGAAGAGAATACCAAATTCCAGAGGAAATCACAGCCTGCCTGACACCTAACTTGAGTCCTGTGGAACCATGAATAGAGGGTCAACTAAGCCAAGTTGGCCTCCTGATTGATGGAAACTATGAGATAATAATGTGTGGGAATCCCCTGGTGGTCCAGTGGTTAGGACTTTCACTTCAGGGGCCCAAATTGAATCCCTCATCAAGGAATTAAGACCCTGTAAGCATAAGTGAAAGTGAAAGTCGCTCAGTCGTTTCTGACTCTTTGCGACCCCATGATCTATACACTCCATGGAATTCTCCAGGCCAAAATGCTGGAGTGGGTAGCCTTTGGTGTGGCCTACATAAATCAAATAAATAAATGACATATTAAACCACTGAGTTGTGGTAGTTTGTTACACAGAAAGGGATAACAAATACATATCTAAAATTATAAATTCCCAGAGGATGAGATAATTAAAAGTAAAAATTGAAAAAAATTTTAAACTTCATATTTTGTATTGAAGTATAGCCAATTAGCAATGTTATGATAATTTTAGGTAAATAAGGAAAGGACTCAGCCATACATGTGTCTATTCCCCACACTCCCCTCCCATCCAGGCTGCCACATAACACAGCAGAATTTCATGTGCTATATGGTAGGTCCTAGTTGGTTACTGATCTTAAATACAACCATGAGTACATACCCATCCCAAACTCCCTAACTATCCCTTCCCCCTGGCAACCATAAGTTCATTCTCTAAGTTTTATAAGTTCATTTATATCATTTCTTTTTAGATTCCATATATAAAGGATGTTGTGATATTTCTCCTTCTCTGTCTTACTTCATTAAGTATGACAATCGCTAGGTACACCCATGTTGCTGCAGACAGCATTATTTCATTTTTTTAATGGCTGAGTAATATTCTGTTACATATATGTACCATATCTTCTTTATCCATTCCTCTGCTGATGGACGTTTAAGTTGATTCCACGTCTTGGCTACTTAAAGCAGTGCTGCAATGAAAATTAAGGTGCATGCATATTCTTTTGGATCATGTTTTTCTCCAGATGTATTCCCAGGAGTGTCATTGCAGGGTCATATGGTAGGTCTACTTTTAGTTCTTTAAGGAAACGCCATACTGAGCTTTATAGTGGCTGTATCAATTTACGTTCCTACCAACAGTGTAGGAAGGTCTCCTTCCCTCCATGAGATTTCCACCATTTATTGTTTGTGGATTTTTTGATGATAGCCATTCTGGCTGGTGGCAGGTGTTATCTTATAGTAGTTTTGATTTGCATTTCTCAGTACTTTGGCCAACTCGTACAAAGAGTTGACTCATTGGAAAAGACCCTGATGCTGAGAGGGATTGGGGGCAGGAGGGAAAGGGACAACAGAGGATGAGAGGACTGGATGGCATCACCGACTCAATGGACATGAGTCTGAGTGAGCTCTAGGAGTTGGTGATGGACAGGGAGGCCTGGCGTGCTGCAATTCATGGGGTCACAAAGAGTCGGACATGACTGAACGATTGAACTGAACTGATTAATTAGTCATGGTGAACATTATTTCATGTGTCTCTTGTCTGTCTGTATGTCTTCTTTGGAGAAATGTCTGAGTCTTCTGCCCATTTGTTGATCGGATTGTTTGTTTTGATGCTGTTAAGTATCATAAGCTGTTTGTAAATTTTGGAGACTAATCTCTTATTGGTCATTTCATTTGCAAATATTTTCTTTCAATCTGTGGGTTGCCTTTTCATTTTGTTTATTGTTTCCTTTGCTATGCATAAGCTTTTAAGTTTAAGTAGGAACCATTTGTTTATTTTTGTTTTTATTTCCATTATTCTGGGAGATGGATCAAGAAAGATATTTCTCTAATTTATGTCGGGGGTGTTCTGTATAGTGTCCGGCCTCACATTTAGGTCTTTAATTTATTTTGAGTTTATTTTGAGTGTATGGTAAACACTGAAACTACTAAGCGGGCAAGACATAAACATATGTGGATGCAAGTAGTTTAATCAATAACATTTTCAGGAAGTTGTTCAGTTGTTTTCCATGGGTGTGTTAAATATTCTAGCTTAGAGTTGCAGAAATGAAAGTCTCTTACAAATTAGAAATTAACAATGAGAACATACCAGGGGAATGTGATATAGCCAAAGCTATATTTCAGTTAAATAATGCTCACAACAAAAATGTTGGGGAAAAACTCCAAAAACATAAGCAAAAAGAAAGCAGGAAGAATTAATAAATCTTTAAGGAAAAAAATGAATTGAAAAGAATGGTAAGATAGACAAAACAAAAATAGAACTGGTATATAACATCTTTAAAAGGTCAGCAATACAGGCAAACATCATAAATTCTGACCAATAACACAGAGAGAAAAAGAGAAATATATATCATTAGTAAAGAGAGGTTATGACTACAAATTCAAAAAAAGTCTTTAATGATAGAGTCCTAAATGCAATTAATGAAATAGACAAGAGATTCCATTTAAAATAACAATAAAAATATATAAGTTGCCTAGAAATAATTTAAAATTACAGTAAAATATACAAATTGCCTATAAATAAGGTTCAGTTCAGTTCAGTTCAGTCGCTCAGTCATTTCCGACTCTTTGAGACCCCATGAATTGCAGCATGCCAGGCCTCCCTGTCCATCACCAATGCCCAGAGTTCACTCAGACTTGTGTCCATTGAGTCAGTGATGCCATCCAGCCATCTCATCCTCGGTCGTCCCCTTCTCCTCCTGCCCCCAATCTCTCCCAGCATCAGAGTCTTTTCCAATGAGTCAACTCTTCGCATGAGGTAGCCAAAGTACTGGAGTTTCAGCTTTAGCATCATTCCTTCCAAAGAAATCCCAGGGTTGATCTTCAGAATGGACTGGGTGGATCTCCTTGCAGTCCAAGGGGCTCTCAAGAGTCTTCTCCAACACCACAGTTCAAAAGCATCAATTCTTCGGCGCTCAGCCTTCTTCACAGTCCAACACTCACATCCATACATGACCACAGGAAAAACCATAGCCTTGACCAGATGGACCTTAGTTGGCAAAGTAATGTCTCTGCTTTTGAATATGCTATCTAGGTTGATCATAACTTTTCTTCCAATAAGGATGAAAAAAGAAAGAGAAAGCACAGCTCTTTAAAACAGACATGAAAAAAGACAGATACATTGTATTCTTGGATGGGAAGACTATATATTACAAATGTGGTGATTATATAGGTAATATAAATATTCAGTACAATTTCAACCAAAATCCTATTTGAAGTTGAAAGGTTAGATTAAGAAAAAAAGTTTAGAAAAAATTGTTCATGGGGAGTTACCCTACCAGATATTAAAAAGGCAAATATAAGAATAATAATACTAACACTAACAAGAAGAGTAATGTAGCTTCCATGTCCCATGAATCATGCTGAGTGTTTCACAATATTTCCACCACAACTCTTTGAGATAGTTATTACTATTACCCTATTTTTGCAGACAAAGAAATTGAGCTTTAGAAATATTTGACAACATGTACATAATAGGATCAGCCTGGTTTTAATCCATAGTCTCTGAACTCAGAGTCATTCTTTTAACTACCACACATACTGCCTCAAGTTCACATTGCTGGCAAAATGATGGACTTATGAATAACTGGTATTGGTACAACTGGTTTATCATTTGGAAAAAAATAAAATCAAATCCTTACTTCCCACCTGACAATGAAATAATTTCCATAGGACTTAAGAATTAGGTGCAACAATTTGCAAAACAATACCAGAGAACAGTAAATTAATATTCATATAATCTTTGGGAAGAAAAAATATTTCTAAGCACAACATTAAAGACCATAACATAAAGATTTAAACATGTATACAGTAACAAGCATATTAAAAACATCAAAACTCATTGACAAATGGAAATTATCAATGACAAATTTGGAAAAAAATGCAATTTGATTGACAGAAGGCAATATCCTGATGTATAAAGAATGTTTCAAATCCGTACCTGAAAGATAGAGGCCTCAGTTTTGTAAACTTAGTGCTTCTTAGAAACAGGGCAGTGAAATTATGATGGGCACAAGGTTTGGTTTGGAAGGACAGAGAGCTACTGTGAAATACACAGAGGTTTATGGGTTAGCAATGGATTTAAGGAGATTTAAACTTAGAGAAGCTTTAGGGAGCATAGTCATTCCTTCAAAGTTTTATCAAGTCAATATTCTGTACTAGATGTTACAGGCACCTGGTGAGCAAGACATGGAGCACAGGCTCCTTTTGAGTCACTAAGTTAAGGTGAGAGCAAGCAAGAAAGAGAAAAGTTAAAAGCTGGATGGGATGACTGGTCATGAAAATTCCTCTGAGGAGATAAAATTTAAACTGAATCTGAATGACAAGAAGCCAGATGACTCTGTGGCAAGAAGTGAAAACATAAAGGAGGTGTGAAATGACCAGTGAGAAGGCACTGCAGTGGCCCAGGTAAGGGATGATAGTCTCTTGAATTAGGGTGATACTGGAATTAGGATAATAATGAATTAGGGTGATAGTGGAGGCAGCATGCTGCAGTCCATGGGGCTTCAAAGAGTCAGATGTGACTGAGCAACTGAACTGACTGAACAGAAATGGATTTAGAGAGAAGGGAGTGGGCTTGGGGTATGTTTTGGAGGTAAACTGACAAGTCTTGTTGATTTGGAAGCCAAGAGAATAATAGCCATTAGGGATGATGCCTATATTTTTCATGCTACTAGCGAGGTCTGGGTTGAGGGTGGTATTTCCTCAGGTGGAAAAAACTGAGAGGGAAGCAGATAGTTTAGGCTGGGGGATGTATACAGTATGAGAATCACAAAGTATGTTTTATCGTGGTCGGTCTGAGATTCCAAAGACGTCTGAGAGAGACATCAAATAGGTAAAAATGAGAGGATAGTCTTGCAGACAAAGATTTGGGTCCCATTATCAAGTATAGGGTGTTTATCTATAGCATTTAAGAGTCTCTAGAGTAAGAGCATAGATGGAAAAAAAGTTTCAGGGAAATAACCCTAGAGTAACTCAAGTTTAGA
The DNA here is from genome assembly GCA_006410735.1 of Raphicerus campestris. NCBI lineage: Eukaryota > Metazoa > Chordata > Mammalia > Artiodactyla > Bovidae > Raphicerus > Raphicerus campestris. The sequence continues at coordinate 26,519 of SJYW01029344.1, forward strand.
GCAGCCATGGAGTCTCAGAACAAATGGCCAGTGTAGTAAGGGGAAATGTACAGTGTGGTGTCCTTGAAGCCAAGAGGGCAAAACTGTCAACTGGGAGACTAGCTGTTCAGTTACTTTGAATGCTTCTGGGAAGTTAAGGAAGAGAAGAGGAAAGACACACTTAACTCTGGCGATCTGAAGCTATCGGTGCTCTTGGCCAACACAGTTTCAGAAGGGAGGGAGACCACTTCCTCTCAGTTTCATCATCATTGTGGAAGGAAATTTCAGATCATGACGGCATTTCAATAGGTTCATCTTGAGTCACTTGTTCTTCTCCTGGGATAAGATGGCATAAACAGCAAGGCTTAGGCTCTGCCCTCATGCCTGGATCCATCACTGTGCCAGGGAGGTCAACTCATAGGGCAGAAGAAGGCTCTAGCAAGAAGCCTCTCAGAAGCCCAACTCACAAGCATTTCTCTGTTTCGACGACAAGTCAGGAGGAGCAAAGGCTTGAGTAAGTTGTAACTACAGCCAAGGTCAAGCTTAAACCTCAGCCTTACTGGTAGGGTACAAAAACCCCATAAGTGTCAACATAGAAAGTATTACTTACTTAGCATTCTTGATTCATCATCTCTTTGTCAAAATAGTTTTTCTTCTATTATCTTCAATTATTAGAGTCAACTTAATTTGATTTACTGATCATATCATAAGCTTATTTAATTCTTACTTTTGGGCAGCTTTCTTTAATATATTGTGAGCTATGTGGTTAACTAACTGTAGAGAATTGCAAAATGAAGATAATAGGGTTTGAGCACAGTAAGTATATGTTAAGATTTAACTGCCTTTTGGGGTATGTAGGTATTTCTCTGAATTATCTCTTGAAGTAAAGACTTATCCCATTTAATCATAGCATATCTAACCTGATTTTAAGGCTAGTAATTTTTTTCAATTTTGTTTTAAAAGTTAGGTATATTTGTTTAAGTCAAAACAGTGAAATAGAAATGATTAGTCAGTCTGTAGGAAATTTAACTCATCTTGCACTTTGCAAATGTTCATTGTTTTACCAAATGAATTATAATTCTACCTAACAACACTCCTTTCTTGCCGTTTTTATTTCTAAGAGAAGACATGTCTGAGAAATTGCTAGTAAATTGCTTTAAACTGAATACAATGTTTGGAACATTTATGGCTTATTTTTACAAAAACTGTTGGTCAGTTCAGTTCAGTCGCTCAGTCATGTCCGACTCTTTGCAACCCCATGAATCACAGCACACCAGGCCTTCACCAACTCAGGGAGTTCACTCAGACTTGCGTCCATCGAGTCAGTGATGCCATCCAGCCATCTCATCCTCTGTCGTCCCCTTCTCCTCCTGCCCTCAATCCCTCCCAGCATCAGAGTCTTTTCCAATGAGTCAACTCTTCGCATGAGGTAGCCAAAGTACTGGAGTTTCACCTTGAGCATCATTCCTTTCAAATAAATCCTAGGGTTGATCTCCTTCAGAATGGACTGGTTGGATCTCCTTGCAGTCCAAGGGACTTTCAAGAGTCTTCTCCAACACCACAGTTCAAAAGCATCAATTCTTCGGTGCTCAGCCTTCTTCACAGTCCAACTCTCACATCCATACATGACCACTGGAAAAACCATAGCCTTGACTAGATGGACCTTAGTTGGCAAAGTAATGTCTCTGCTTTTGAATATGCTATCTAGGTTGGTCATAACTTTTCTTCCAAGGGGTAAGTGTCTTCTAATTTCATGGATGCAGTCACCATCTGCAGTGATTTTGGAGCCAAAAAAATAAAGTCTGACACTGTTTCCACTGTTTCTCCATCTATTTTCCATGAAGTGATGGGACCGGATGACATGATCTTCGTTTTCTGAATGTTGAACTTTAAGCCAACTTTTTCATTCTCCTCTTTCACTTTCATCAAGAGGCTTTTTAGTTCCTCTTTACTTTCTGCAATAAGGGTGGTGTCATCTGCATATATGAGGTTATTGATATTTCTCCCGGCAATCTTGATTCCA
>SJYW01029344.1:30029-48285 GCA_006410735.1 Raphicerus campestris
CAACTGGAATTCCATCACCTCCAAAAATTAAGATATATCAAATAGGTTCATATAAATGTTTCACAGTCTATCTATTGAACTCAAGAACAAATGATAGTCAGGGGAAGGAGGGAAGAAAGGGACACAAACAATTAATTAAGATGTTAGGATTCTTTCATTCTTTTATAAAACCATGTTCTGATTACTCATATGCTTATTTTTGTACTGATTTTATGGCCATTATGGAGATCAATTATTCTTATACTATAGTTCTGAATGGGAAAAACCTACTTACCTTTTGCAGATTACTGAGTTACAGCTGAAGGATAAAGCCATGAATTGAATGGGGGCAAATCACTGTGCCTATCCTTGGTGTCTGGGAAAATCCTAATGACTACCTTATCCACAGGGGTGGGCATGGGCCCTCTCCTTACCCACAGGTCCCTTCCACCGTGCACTCTGCTGCGTGTTGGTCACCCTCTGTGCTCTGCCTTCGGAAACACTTCCTCATCTGTCTTGGCCTCATGGCTGATATTCTGCTCTTGGTCTCTGCTCAGTTCCATAAAATATGTACAAAAATAGATGTGTATAAGAGACAGTATATGAGGTTATTGATATTTCTCCCGGCAATCTTGATTCCAGCTTGTGTTTCTTCCAGTCCACCATTTCTCATGATGTACTCTGCATATAAGTTAAATAAGCAGGGTGACAATATACAGCCTTGACGTACTCCTTTTCCTATTTGGAACAAGTCTGTTGTTCCATGTCCAGTTCTAACTGTTGCTTTCTGACCTGTTTACAGATTTCTCAAGAGGTAGGTCAGGTGGTCTGGTATTCCCATCTCTTTCAGAATTTTCCACAGTTGATTGTGATCCACACAGTCAAGGGCTTTGGCATAGTCAATAAAGCAGAAATAGATGTTTTTCTGGAACTCTCTTGCTTTTTCCATGATCCAGCAGATGTTGGCAATTTGATCTCTGGTTCCTCTGCCTTTTCTAAAACCAGCTTGAACATCAGGAAGTTCACGGTTCACATATTGCTGAAGCCTGGCTTGGAGAATTTTGAGCATTACTTTACTAGCATGTGAGATGAGTGCAATTGTGTGCTGGTTTGAGCATTCTTTGGCATTGCCTTTCTTTGGAATTGGAATGAAAACTGACCTTTTCCAGTCCTGTGGCCACTGCTGAGTTTTCCAAATGTGCTGGCACATTAAGTGCAGCACTTTCACAGCATCGTCTTTCAGGATTTGAAACAGCTCAACTGGAATTCCATCACCTCCAAAAATTAAGATATATCAAATAGGTTCATATAAATGTTTCACAGTCTATCTATTGAACTCAAGAACAAATGATAGTCAGGGGAAGGAGGGAAGAAAGGGACACAAACAATTAATTAAGATGTTAGGATTCTTTCATTCTTTTATAAAACCATGTTCTGATTACTCATATGCTTATTTTTGTACTGATTTTATGGCCATTATGGAGATAATTATTCTTATACTATAGTTCTGAATGGGAAAAACCTACTTACCTTTTGCAGATTACTGAGTTACAGCTGAAGGATAAAGCCATGAATTGAATGGGGGCAAATCACTGTGCCTATCCTTGGTGTCTGGGAAAATCCTAATGACTACCTTATCCACAGGGGTGGGCATGGGCCCTCTCCTTACCCACAGGTCCCTTCCACCGTGCACTCTGCTGCGTGTTGGTCACCCTCTGTGCTCTGCCTTCGGAAACACTTCCTCATCTGTCTTGGCCTCATGGCTGATATTCTGCTCTTGGTCTCTGCTCAGTTCCATAAACCTGGGTTAACTCACCTGGGACTTGATGGACATGAGTTTGAGTAGGGAGCCGGTGATGAACAGGGAAGCCTGGCATGCTGCAGTCCATGGGGTTGCAGAGTTCGACATGACTGACCGACTGAACTGAACTAAACTAAAGAGTGATGTAGCCCCAAGCCAAGGAATACAGACAGTCTCGAGAAGCTGGAAAGGCAAGGAACAGATTTTGCTGACATCTTGACTTCTCATATGTAGCTCTAGGAGACTCATTTCAGACTTCTGACCACCAGAACTATAGGATAATTAGTTGGCACCTAGCTTATGTCAGTAAATATCTATTTAATCAAATTAATTGTAATAATGAGCTTTACTTCTAAGATAAACATTCATTGCTTACAAATGCATTGTTAATGCAATTAATTTTGTTGATTGTTTCTTCCTGATATAATACCCTTGAATTTTGTGGATAAACTGCTTGCTTAGAGTAAAATCTTTATTATGCTGTATATCTTTAGATTTTACAATTATTCACTGATTTACAATTTTATAAGAACTGGAACAAAGCATTTGTACCAGTTTCCTATTGCTACTGTGACAAGTCAAACTTAGGGACTTAAAATAACATACACTTATTATCCTATAGTTCTGGTGGTCAGAAGTCTGAAATGAGTCTCGTAGAGCTACACGTGAGAAGTCAAGATGTCAGCGAAATCTGTTTCTTGCCTTTTAAGCTTCCCGAGACTGTCGTCTGTATTCCTTGGCTTGAGGCTACATCACTCTTCAGTTCGGTTCAGTTCAGTCACTCAGTCATATCCCACTCTTTGCAACCTCATTGACTGCAGGACGCCAGGCTTCCCTGTCCATCACTGGCTCCCTATTCAAACTCATGTCCATCGAGTCTGTGATGCCATCCAACCATCTCATCCTCTGTTATCCCCTTCTCCTCCTGCCTTCAGTCTTTCTCCCAGCATCAGGGTCTTTTCCAATGAGTCAATTCTTACATCAGGTTGCCAAAGTACTGGAGTTACAGCTTCAGCATCAGTCCTTCCAGTGAATATTTAGGACTGATTTCCTTTAGGAAATCATCACTCTTACTTATTCTTTGGTCCTCGCATCTCTTCTGACTGTCCTGTTTTCCTTACACTAGGACCTTTGTGGTTATTCTGGGTCTGCCTACATAATCCATCTTTTATCTTAATATTCTTAACTTAATCACATGCAAAGTTCCTTTTGCCAAATAAGGTAACATACAAAAATTCTTCTGAGGATTAGGAACTTGGACATCTTTTGGGACATCCTTATTCAGTCTACTACAAAATTCATTATTGAAGCCTAAGGAGATATGCAAAGAAATATATAAAATTGGGATCTGATTCTAAAAGGCTAATTAGACTTTAATACTAACAGACTGAAGTTGCATAGAAGTTAAAATTATTAAGATAATTAGTAATGAGATTGTGTGACGTCTAAGGTTAATATAATAATCAAAAAAATGGATCTTAAAACCCACAAATGCCATATTGCTTTGAAGCCAAGGTCTGTCAAATTCAGTAACTACAACAGGGATAATTTGTTTGCGAAGTCAGCATTTTATAGTATCAAACTGGATACCCAAACATATTCTTCAAGCCTTGGTCATTTAAATTTTTTTTGTTTTTAAAAATGTATTTTTGAACATATATACATGACAAAATTATTTGGAAAAGCCTGAGTGAGTGAGTGAGTAAAGTTGCTCAGTCATGTCCGACTCTTTGAGACCCCGTTGACTGTAGCCCAGCAGGCTTCTCTGTCCATGGGATTCTCCAGGCAAGAATACTGGAGTGGGCTGCCATTTCCTTCTGCATGTAAAAGCCTAAAGGGTAATAATGAAGAGTAAGTCTTCTCCTTTCGAAAGCCTGTGGTTTCTGCATGGGCTACAGGGTCTCTGTCAAGCTCTGGTCATGTGCAGAGGGGCCAGCTGTGGACTCCAGTAGATGCAGCCCCAAGATGACTGGGAAGTAGGGCATCCTTGGTCCTCCTGAAGAGAGGAGTTAGAAGCAGGTGGGCAGGCTGTGTATGGTTATCAGATGCTTTTATCTGAGTGAGAAAACCTTCCTCCACTGCGACCTCAGAGGTCTGACAGCTTTTGTGACACGAGATAGATAATGGCTGAAAGAAATTAATGTCAATGAACTTTTGCACTGAAATTTTGGATTATATCTCAAATTTTAATTAAGAAAACAAAGCCCTAGAGGAATAAATTCTGCAAGCCCCGCAGGGACACAAAAAGGTGGCTCAGTGCCTAGGAATTCACACAAAAGAAAGCAATCTGGATTCCACTGAGGATACTACATTTAGTCATCACATCTCCTTAGGCTTCTCCTGGCTATAACATCTTCTTAGACTTTCCTTGTTTCTGACAAGCTTGAGGTTTTTTTTTTTTTGTTTTTTGTTTTTTAGATTTGCTTATTTGTTTTTGGATTTGGTGAGTCTTCACTGCTGTGCACAGACTTCAGTTGTGACTGGGGGAGATGGGTGGGCTCCTCTTCCTTGCAACGCTCAGGCTTCTTATTGCAGTGGTTTCCCTTGTTGTGGAGTATGGGCTGTAGGCACGTGGACTTCAGTCGGTGCAGCTCCTGGGGCTCAGGGATTGTGGCTCATGGGCTCTAGAGCTCTGGCTCAGCTATGTCGCTCAGACCTCGGTTCCTCCACAGCATGTAGAGGCTTCCCAGACCATGGACCAGACCCGTGCCCCATGCTGGCAAGTAAATGCTCAACCACTAGGCCCCCAGGGAACCCCCAAGCTTGAGTCCCAAGTCCCAAACTTTGTAGAAAGCATCTCATTTAAGATTGGGCTTTTCGGGCCTTCCCTGGTGGTCCGGTGGTTAGGGCTCTGGGCTTGCAATGCAGGGGGCCCAGGTTCAATCCCCGATCAGGGAAGTAAGATCCCACATGCCGCACAGCATGGCCAATAAATAAATAAATTTAAAAAAAAAAAAAAAAAATTGGGCTTTTCTCAGAATTAGGATTTGGGGAATCTTAAACTATCAAGGGATTTTTCAAGGAAGACCAAAGAGGTAAAGTGCCATTCTCATCCCATATTAAAAGTACATACTATCAACATTACTTGTTATTGTTGAGGTTAACCTTGGTCACCTGGCTGAGGTCTTATTTGCAGTTTTATTTTTCCCCCCACAGGGTAAAGTTACCCCATCTCCACAAAACTGTACACTTTGGAATGAAATCACTGTGTGCAGCCCACATATAAGAAGAGTGGAGTTGCAGTATTCTTGAGGGTGGAATGTTTACATCAGTTAATTGAAATTCTATAGAAAAAAATTAGTCTTTTCCCCCATTTAAAAAATTTATTTGTACCACTATGGACTTACAGCTGTTCATTTTATGCTTTGGGAAATAATCCAATAATACTTAATTTTGCTTAAAGTGTTGCCTCTTTGGCCACTAGGAGATCTCACAGTTGGCTCTTGTGTTCCTTTGATATGCCCCATCATTGTGAGGTTGTTGTTTTAAGCATTTCTCATTTTCTGGCTCCATAAGATGCTCCAGGTTCATCTTATATCTTTTCTGTCCCAAAGTTAGCCATTTATCCAAGAAGTCATGGTTTCTTTACTGGAGAATAGTATTAAGAAACCAGGATCTGGGTACTAGATATGTTCTAGATGCTGAACTGTTAGTGCTTCTAGGCCCTGCCGGTTGCTGATAAAACAATGAAATAAACATCTGTATGCTAACCAGTCTCCTCAGTTCGTTGCCCCCCATATTCTATGAATATTCCATGTGTTTGCTTTCATGTTTTCCATTATGGTTTATTGTAGAAGCTAAGTCTGGTTCCCTGTGTTATGCAGTGGAGCCTCGCTATTCATCTGTCTGTATGCAGTGGTTTGTTTCTGCTAGTCCTGAACTCCTAATCTGTCCCTCTGCTACCCATTTTCCCTCTGGTAGCCATGGGTGCCAATACCTTTGACTGTGTGGATCACAATAAACTGTGGAAAATTCTGAAAGAGATGGGAGTACCAGACCTCCTGACCTGCCTCTTGAGAAACTTCTATGCGGGTCAAGAAGAAACAGTTAGAAGATAGAACATTTAGATCATGTAACAGCAGACTGGTTCCAAATAGGAAAAGGAGTATGTCAAGGCTGTATATTGTCACCCTGCTTATTTATCTTATGTGCAGAGTGCGTCATGAGAAATGCTAGACTGGAAGAAGCACAAGCTGGAATCAAGATTGCCAGGAGAAATATCAATAACCTCAGATATGCAGGTGACACCACCCTTATGGCAGAAAGTAAAGAGGAACTAAAAAGCCTCTTGATGAAAGTGAAAGAGGAGAGTGAAAAAGTTGGCTTAAAGCTCAACATTCAGAAAATGAAGATCATGGCATCTGGTCCCATCACTTCAAGGGAAAGAGATGGGGAAACAGTGGAAAGAGTGTCAGACTTTATTTTTTGGGGGCTCCAAAATCATTGCAGGTGGTGACTGCAGCAATGAAATTAGAAGACACTTACTCCTCGGAAGGAAAGTTATGACCAACATAGATAGCATATTCAAAAGCAGAGACGTTACTTTGCCAACAAAGGTCTGTCTAGTCAAGACTATGGTTTTTCCAGTAGTCATGTATGGATGTGAGAGTTGGACTGTGAAGGCTGAGCACCGAAGAATTGATGCTTTTGANAAACCTCCATCAACATAATAAATGCTATATAAGGCCTGCTTAACAGTTAACAACATACTTAATGGTGAAAAGCTGAAAGCATTTCCTCTAAAATCAAGAACAAGATAAGTTATCGACTCTTGCCACTTTTATTCAACATAGTTTGGAAGTCCTAGCTACAACAATCATAGAAGCAAAGACATAAAAGGAATTTGAATTGCAAAAGAAGTAAAACGGTAATTGTTTGCAGGTGAGATACCAGATCTACCCGAAAACTAGAGCTCATCGCTGAATTCAGTAAAGTTGCAGGATACAAAATTAATACACAGAAATCCTTTGCATTTCTATACACTAAAAACAAAAGACTAGAAGGAGAAATTAAAGAAGTTAATCTCATTAATATTACATTAAAATGAATAAAATATCTAGGAATGTAGCTCCTTAAGGGAACAAAAGACCTGTACACTAAAAGCCATAAAATGCCAGTGAAAGGAATCAAAGGTGACACAAACAGATGGAAAGATATGCCATATTCTTGGATTGAAAGCTACCCAAGGCCATATACAGATTAAATACAATCCCTATCAAAATAATGGCATTTTTTGCAAAACGAGAAGAGAAAGTCTTAAAATTTGTGTGGAGACGCAAAAGACCCAAATAGCCAAAGCAATCTTCAGAGAGAAAAATGGAGGTGCGAGAATCAGGCTCCTTGACTTCAGCTTATACTGTGAAGCTACAGTGGTGGTCTAATGGTTGGGAGTCCACTTTGCAATGCAAGGGATGTGTGTTCAGTCCCTGGTGGAGGAATTGGAATTGCTTGTTCCAAAGGATAATTGTGCCTGTGCACTGCAACTCCTGAGCCCACACACCGCAGCTAAAGATGCCACATGACCCAACCAGGATCCCTATGCTGTGACTAGGACCTGTCCCAACCAAATAATATAAATCTATGAATAAATGAATATTAAAAAGTAAGAGCTACAGTCATCAAAATAGTATCATACTGGCACAAAAAGAGAAATGTAGATCAATGGAATAGGATGTAAAGCCAAGAAATAAACCCAGGCACCTATGATCAGGCAATCTACAACAAAGGAGAGGAGAATTGAAAATGAAGGAAAGATAGTCTCTTGAATAAGTAGTGCTTGGAAAACCAGACAGCTGCATGTAAAAAAATTAAATTATAACATTCCTTAATATCCCACACAAAAAAGATTCGACCTGGATTAATGATGTAAATGTAAAACCAGATACTATCTCTTAAAGGAAAATATAGGCAGAACATTCTTTGACATAAATTACAGCAACATCCATTTTGATCTGTCTCCCCAAATAATGGAAATAAAAGCAAAACAAATGGGACCTAATTGAACTTGATGTCCCAGACTTTGGTATTATTGATCTATTAGTTGGTGGGGTCATGGCCCAAGTGATTAGTTGGTGGGGTCATGGCCCAGTCTCAAGGCTGGTGCCAGCCCACTGGTGGATGAGGCTATGTTCTTAGGCTAGTCCTGGCTCTCTGTTGCAGGTAACTAGGTCCTAGAGACCTCTGGTTGCAGGCTCCTGGGCATTCTGGAGTTGATATGTTAGACTGCTGCTGGGCAAGACCAGGGCTCTTAGGGTTCTTGAGGTGGTGCCTACAGATGGATGTGTGGGGCCTCTGCCTGCAGGGCCTTGGAGTCCTCGACCTATTCCCAGTGTCCTGGTGTGCAGGACTGTATCCTGGGCCCTCTGGTGAACAAGGCTGTATCTCAAGGAAGCTGTAGGCTCAGGGGACTTCACATAGCTGGCCTGCTGTTGAGCAGTGCTGTTTCCCTGTCAGGCAGCTGCTTGGCCTAAGGTATCCCACTTACCGGGGCAGACACATTGATGGGCAGGGCTAGGCTCCAGGGATAAGCTAGAGGGATGCTTCCAAAATGGTGATTTCCAGCACAAGTGACTTTATGGTAAACAAGCTCCCCAGACTGGCTACCACCAGTGTCTATGTCCTTAGGGTATAAAGTCCAGTCACCTCCTGACTCTCTGGGACACTGTCCAAGATAAGCAGGTAGATATGATCCTGGCTATCGTTAAATTACTGCTTCTACCCTAAGTCCCAGAGTGTGTGAGATTGTGCGTGTGTCCTTTAAGAGTGGAGCATCTGTTTCCCATAGTCCTCTGGTGCTCCTGAAAGTAAGTGCCACTCACCTTCAAAGCCAGACTTCCTCAGGGCTCATCTTTCCAGTGTGAGACTCCTGGTCTCTGACTCAGAAACCTTGCTTCTTGGGCAGAACCTCTGCCTTTGTAAGTCTCCCATTTGTGGGTTGCCTACCTCCCATTTGTGGGCCAGGAAGGAGTCAAGGATGCCCATTCTTGGCACTTCTATTTAATGTAGTATTGGAATTCCTAGCCACAGCAATCAGACAGGAAGACAAAATATAAGGTATCCAAATGCAAAGACAAGAGATAAAATTGTCACTATTTCAGATAATATAACATTTTATATGAAAACCCTAAAATCTCCATCTCAAAATTACTAGAACTAATAAGTGAATTCTGCAAAGTTGCAGGATACAAGATTATATACAGGAATCTGTTGCATTTCCATATACTAATAATGATCGATCAGAAAGAAAAAGTAAAAAAAAAAAATCCTGTTTAAAATTACATAAAGGAATAAACTTGACTAAGGAAGTGAAAGATCTGTACTCTGAAAACTATGAAACACTGATGAAAGAAACTGAAGATGATACACCAAACTGGAAAGTGGACTGTTATGGTCCCCTACTATCATCGTGTTACTCTCAGTTTTTTCTTTCTTGTGTGGTAATGTTTGCCTTATATATTTAGGTTCTGAATTTGGGTGCATTTATGTTTACAATTGTTATATCTTCTTCATGGATTGATTCCTGGATCATTAGATAGTGTCGTTCATTGTCTTTCATAATAGTCTTTATTTTAACGTTTATTTTGTCTGGTATACATATTGCTGTCTTGGCTTTTATAGGTTTCCATCTGCCTGGAATACCTTTCTCCATCCATCCCTTCACTTTCAGTTTGTATGTGCCTCAAAATCTGAAGTGACTCTCTTCAAGGCAGCATATATGCAGGTCATTTTTTTTAAAAATCCATTTAGCCATTCACTGTCTTTTGGTTGGAGCATTTAGTTGGCTTACCTTTAAAGTAACTATCAACATGTATGTTTTTATTGTCAGTTTGTTAATAGTTTTGGATTTGTTTTTGTAGGTTTTTTTTTCCCTTTTCTTCTTTTTTTCTGTTCTCTTCTGATTTGTTGACTATACTGTCAGGTTTGGATTTTTTGGAAGGTATATCTATTATACAGTTTTGGTTTGCAGCTGAAATGAGGTCTTTGTATAACAATTTATATATAAACATGATTAAGTTACTGTTCTCTTAATTTCAAATGCATTTTATAAACCTTGCATTCATATTGTCCTCCCCTTACAATTACTGTTTTTGAGATAGTTCAGATAATTTAAAATTATATTTTACACACAATTATTTTGAATATGCCCCTGGTGGCTCAGAGGTTAAAGCATCTGCCTGCAATGCAGGAGACCTGGGTTCGATCCCTGGGTCTGGAGAAGGAGATGGCAACCCACTCCAGAATCCCATGGATGGAGGAGCCTAGTGGTCTACAGTCTGCAGGGTCACGAAGAGTCAGATACAACTGAGCAACTTCACTTTCTTTCTTTCTTTTTTTAACTACTTATTGTGGCTATACATGATTTTACACTTTTGTCTTTTTTCATTCTCTACTCACTTTGTGTGTGGATGATTTCCTGTCTTTACTGTATGTTTTCCTTTACCAGTGAGCTTTTTCATCTCACATTTTCTTGTCTCTATTTATGGACTTTTTCACCTGGAAATTTTTGTATTTAATTTGTTCTAAAGCTTGTTTGCTGGTGCTGAACTCTGGGACCCCTGTGGGCTAGATGTTGTCCTGGAGGTCTCTTAAGTTGCTTTCGTTTCTTTTCGTACTCTTTTGTTCTTTTTCTTTTCAGCAGCAATGATTTTCACTACTTTTCTTCCACTCACTGAGCTGTTCCTCTGTATATTTAGTCTAATTTTGATTCCTTCTATTTTATTTTTCATTTTAGGTCATCTTTGTTTTTATTTTCCTAACTCTTTGTTGAATCTTCTAACTTCTCACTGTGTGCATCCATTCTCCCAAGTTCTTTGATCATCTTTATGATTATTCCTCTGAACACTTTCTCAGATAGGGTGTCTCTCTTGACTTCACTTAGTTTTTCTTCAGGGATTTGATCTTGTTTCTTCATCTGATATGCACTCTTCTGCTTTTTTGTTGTTGTTGTTGTTAATAAGTTGCCATTTGTATATTTATGTATGTGATATGTTGGTACCTTTCTCAACCTTGCAAACAAGCCTTCAGTAGGGTATGTCCTGTGTTTCCCAACAGTGCACACCCCTCCTGTCACCAGGTTATATGCTCTAGGAATTACTCTTGAGAGGGCTGTGGGTCCTTCTGTTGTGGCAGGCTAAATATGTGGGGGTCTAGTAGTCTTCATTTGCTCTTAGCCTGGTGGGTTGCCAGGTCCTGCCTTGTATGGATGCTGCTGGATGCTGTTTAATGGGGTCCGGCCATGAAATGACTGTCCGTAGAATCCTGTGGAGCCCCAAGGCTGGTGCTAACTCCCTGTTGGGCTGAGTCAGGGTCTTGAAGATTCTTTGATTATTGCTCATCCACTGTCAGGCAAAATCAGGTCCTGGGGCTGATGTTGGAATACTGGCAGGCAGGTCTCTGGAGTCAGGGATCACAGAGCTCATTTTAGATTGGTGGTGATGATGAGTGATGGTTCCTGACAGTTTGGTATTTGCTCCATGGTGTTCTGAAGCTTACATTGGCCTGCTAGTGCACTGGGCCCATGTCTAGCTGGTCCCAGGGTTGGGTCTGTTCTGCTGTGAGTGGGCTGGTTTCTCAGGTTGTGAGATCATAGTTTTGTTGCATCTTATATCTGCTGTTTGGTTAGTGAGACTGGTCTANGTTTGAAAGTCCTAGCTACAACAATCGTAGAAGCAAAGACATAAAAGGAATTTGAATTGCAAAAGAAGTAAAACGGTAATTGTTTGCAGGTGAGATACCAGATCTACCCGAAAACTAGAGCTCATCGCTGAATTCAGTAAAGTTGCAGGATACAAAATTAATACACAGAAATCCTTTGCATTTCTATACACTAAAAACAAAAGACTAGAAGGAGAAATTAAAGAAGTTAATCTCATTAATATTACATTAAAATGAATAAAATATCTAGGAATGTAGCTCCTTAAGGGAACAAAAGACCTGTACACTAAAAGCCATAAAATGCCAGTGAAAGGAATCAAAGGTGACACAAACAGATGGAAAGATATGCCATATTCTTGGATTGAAAGCTACCCAAGGCCATATACAGATTAAATGCAATCCCTATCAAAATAATGGCATTTTTTGCAAAACGAGAAGAGAAAGTCTTAAAATTTGTGTGGAGACGCAAAAGACCCAAATAGCCAAAGCAATCTTCAGAGAGAAAAATGGAGGTGCGAGAATCAGGCTCCTTGACTTCAGCTTATACTGTGAAGCTACAGTGGTGGTCTAATGGTTGGGAGTCCACTTTGCAATGCAAGGGATGTGTGTTCAGTCCCTGGTGGAGGAATTGGAATTGCTTGTTCCAAAGGATAATTGTGCCTGTGCACTGCAACTCCTGAGCCCACACACCGCAGCTAAAGATGCCACATGACCCAACCAGGATCCCTATGCTGTGACTAGGACCTGTCCCAACCAAATAATATAAATCTATGAATAAATGAATATTAAAAAGTAAGAGCTACAGTCATCAAAATAGTATCATACTGGCACAAAAAGAGAAATGTAGATCAATGGAATAGGATGTAAAGCCAAGAAATAAACCCAGGCACCTATGATCAGGCAATCTACAACAAAGGAGAGGAGAATTGAAAATGAAGGAAAGATAGTCTCTTGAATAAGTAGTGCTTGGAAAACCAGACAGCTGCATGTAAAAAAATTAAATTATAACATTCCTTAATATCCCACACAAAAAAGATTCGACCTGGATTAATGATGTAAATGTAAAACCAGATACTATCTCTTAAAGGAAAATATAGGCAGAACATTCTTTGACATAAATTACAGCAACATCCATTTTGATCTGTCTCCCCAAATAATGGAAATAAAAGCAAAACAAATGGGACCTAATTGAACTTGATGTCCCAGACTTTGGTATTATTGATCTATTAGTTGGTGGGGTCATGGCCCAAGTGATTAGTTGGTGGGGTCATGGCCCAGTCTCAAGGCTGGTGCCAGCCCACTGGTGGATGAGGCTATGTTCTTAGGCTAGTCCTGGCTCTCTGTTGCAGGTAACTAGGTCCTAGAGACCTCTGGTTGCAGGCTCCTGGGCATTCTGGAGTTGATATGTTAGACTGCTGCTGGGCAAGACCAGGGCTCTTAGGGTTCTTGAGGTGGTGCCTACAGATGGATGTGTGGGGCCTCTGCCTGCAGGGCCTTGGGGTCCTCGACCTATTCCCAGTGTCCTGGTGTGCAGGACTGTATCCTGGGCCCTCTGGTGAACAAGGCTGTATCTCAAGGAAGCTGTAGGCTCAGGGGACTTCACATAGCTGGCCTGCTGTTGAGCAGTGCTGTTTCCCTGTCAGGCAGCTGCTTGGCCTAAGGTATCCCACTTACCGGGGCAGACACATTGATGGGCAGGGCTAGGCTCCAGGGATAAGCTAGAGGGATGCTTCCAAAATGGTGATTTCCAGCACAAGTGACTTTATGGTAAACAAGCTCCCCAAACTGGCTACCACCAGTGTCTATGTCCTTAGGGTATAAAGTCCAGTCACCTCCTGACTCTCTGGGACACTGTCCAAGATAAGCAGGTAGATATGATCCTGGCTATCGTTAAATTACTGCTTCTACCCTAGGTCCCAGAGTGTGTGAGATTGTGCGCGTGTCTTTTAAGAGTGGAGCATCTGTTTCCCATAGTCCTCTGGTGCTCCTGAAAGTAAGTGCCACTCACCTTCAAAGCCAGACTTCCTCAGGGCTCATCCTTCCAGTGTGAGACTCCTGGTCTCTGACTCAGAAACCTTGCTTCTTGGGCAGAACCTCTGCCTTTGTAAGTCTCCCATTTGTGGGTTGCCTACCTCCCATTTGTGGGCCAGGAAGGAGTCAAGGATGCCCATTCTTGGCACTTCTATTTAATGTAGTATTGGAATTCCTAGCCACAGCAATCAGACAGGAAGACAAAATATAAGGTATCCAAATGCAAAGACAAGAGATAAAATTGTCACTATTTCAGATAATATAACATTTTATATGAAAACCCTAAAATCTCCGTCTCAAAATTATTAGAACTAATAAGTGAATTCTGCAGAGTTGCAGGATACAAGATTATATACAGGAATCTGTTACATTTCTATATACTAATAATGATCAATCTGAAAGAAAAAGTAAAAAAAAAATCCTGTTAAAAATTACAAAAAGGAATAAACTTGACTAAGGAAGTGAAAGATCTGTACTCTGAAAACTATGAAACACTGATGAAAGAAACTGAAGATGATACACCAAATTGGAAAGTGAACTGTTATGGTCCCCTACTATCATCGTGTTACTCTCAGTTTTTTCTTTCTTGTGTGGTAATGTTTGCCTTATATATTTAGGTTCTGTNACTCCTGGTCTCTGACTCAGAAACCTTGCTTCTTGGGCAGAACCTCTGCCTTTGTAAGTCTCCCATTTGTGGGTTGCCTACCTCCCATTTGTGGGCCAGGAAGGAGTCAAGGATGCCCATTCTTGGCACTTCTATTTAATGTAGTATTGGAATTCCTAGCCACAGCAATCAGACAGGAAGACAAAATATAAGGTATCCAAATGCAAAGACAAGAGATAAAATTGTCACTATTTCAGATAATATAACATTTTATATGAAAACCCTAAAATCTCCATCTCAAAATTACTAGAACTAATAAGTGAATTCTGCAAAGTTGCAGGATACAAGATTATATACAGGAATCTGTTGCATTTCCATATACTAATAATGATCGATCAGAAAGAAAAAGTAAAAAAAAAAAATCCTGTTTAAAATTACATAAAGGAATAAACTTGACTAAGGAAGTGAAAGATCTGTACTCTGAAAACTATGAAACACTGATGAAAGAAACTGAAGATGATACACCAAACTGGAAAGTGGACTGTTATGGTCCCCTACTATCATCGTGTTACTCTCAGTTTTTTCTTTCTTGTGTGGTAATGTTTGCCTTATATATTTAGGTTCTGTATTTGGGTGCATTTATGTTTATAATTGTTATATCTTCTTCATGGATTGATTCCTGGATCATTAGATAGTGTCGTTCATTGTCTTTCATAATAGTCTTTATTTTAACGTTTATTTTGTCTGGTATACATATTGCTGTCTTGGCTTTTATAGGTTTCCATCTGCCTGGAATACCTTTCTCCATCCATCCCTTCACTTTCAGTTTGTATGTGCCTCAAAATCTGAAGTGACTCTCTTCAAGGCAGCATATATGCAGGTCATTTTTTTTAAAAATCCATTTAGCCATTCACTGTCTTTTGGTTGGAGCATTTAGTTGGCTTACCTTTAAAGTAACTATCAACATGTATGTTTTTATTGTCAGTTTGTTAATAGTTTTGGATTTGTTTTTGTAGGTTTTTTTTCCCTTTTCTTCTTTTGTTCTTTTCTCTTCTGATTTGTTGACTATACTGTCAGGTTTGGAGTTTTTGGAAGGTAATTCTATTATACAGTTTTGGTTTGCAGCTGAAATGAGGTCTTTGTATAACAATTTATATATAAACATGATTAAGTTACTGTTCTCTTAATTTCAAATGCATTTTATAAACCTTGCATTCATATTGTCTTCCCCTTACAATTACTGTTTTTGAGATAGTTCAGATAATTTAAAATTATATTTTACACACAATTATTTTGAATATACCCCTGGCGGCTCAGAGGTTAAAGCATCTGCCTGCAATGCAGGAGACCTGGGTTCGATCCCTGGGTCTGGAGAAGGAGATGGCAACCCACTCCAGAATCCCATGGATGGAGGAGCCTAGTGGTCTACAGTCTGCAGGGTCACGAAGAGTCAGATACAACTGAGCAACTTCACTTTCTTTCTTTCTTTTTTTAACTACTTATTGTGGCTATACATGATTTTACACTTTTGTCTTTTTTCATTCTCTACTCACTTTGTGTGTGGATGATTTCCTGTCTTTACTGTATGTTTTCCTTTACCAGTGAGCTTTTTCATCTCACATTTTCTTGTCTCTATTTATGGACTTTTTCACCTGGAAATTTTTGTATTTAATTTGTTCTAAAGCTTGTTTGCTGGTGCTGAACTCTGGGACCCCTGTGGGCTAGATGTTGTCCTGGAGGTCTCTTAAGTTGCTTTCGTTTCTTTTCGTACTCTTTTGTTCTTTTTCTTTTCAGCAGCAATGATTTTCACTACTTTTCTTCCACTCACTGAGCTGTTCCTCTGTATATTTAGTCTAATTTTGATTCCTTCTATTTTATTTTTCATTTTAGGTCATCTTTGTTTTTATTTTCCTAACTCTTTGTTGAATCTTCTAACTTCTCACTGTGTGCATCCATTCTCCCAAGTTCTTTGATCATCTTTATGATTATTCCTCTGAACACTTTCTCAGATAGGGTGTCTCTCTTGACTTCACTTAGTTTTTCTTCAGGGATTTGATCTTGTTTCTTCATCTGATATGCACTCTTCTGCTTTTTTGTTGTTGTTGTTGTTAATAAGTTGCCATTTGTATATTTATGTATGTGATATGTTGGTACCTTTCTCAACCTTGCAAACAAGCCTTCAGTAGGGTATGTCCTGTGTTTCCCAACAGTGCACACCCCTCCTGTCACCAGGTTATATGCTCTAGGAATTACTCTTGAGAGGGCTGTGGGTCCTTCTGTTGTGGCAGGCTAAATATGTGGGGGTCTAGTAGTCTTCATTTGCTCTTAGCCTGGTGGGTTGCCAGGTCCTGCCTTGTATGGATGCTGCTGGATGCTGTTTAATGGGGCCCGGCCATGAAATGACTGTCCGTAGAATCCTGTGGAGCCCCAAGGCTGGTGCTAACTCCCTGTTGGGCTGAGTCAGGGTCTTGAAGATTCTTTGATTATTGCTCATCCACTGTCAGGCGAAACCAGGTCCTGGGGCTGATGTTGGACTACTGGCAGGCAGGTCTCTGGAGTCAGGGATCACAGAGCTCATTTTAGATTGGTGGTGGTGATGAGTGATGGTTCCTGACAGTTTGGTATTTGCTCCATGGTGTTCTGAAGCTTACATTGGCCTGCTAGTGCACTGGGCCCATGTCTAGCTGGTCCCAGGGTTGGGTCTGTTCTGCTGTGAGTGGGCTGGTTTCTCAGGTTGTGAGATCATAGTTTTGTTGCATCTTATATCTGCTGTTTGGTTAGTGAGACTGGTCTAGTGTCTAATACAGAATTCTAGGAGGGAAGTGCCAGTGCCTGCCCACTGGTGGGTGGGACTTGGTCTTGATTCCCTGGTGGTCAGGGCCATATCTAGGGCCATGTCTAGAGGTAGCCATGGGGACAGGAAGTCTTTAGGAACCTTTGTGTTGATGAGTGGGACTGTGTCCCTGGCCAGTTAGTTGTTTGATCTTAGGANGGGCCATATCTAGGGCCATGTCTAGAGGTAGCTATGGGGTCAGGAAGTCTTTAGGAACCTTTGTGTTGATGAGTGGGATTGTGTCCCTGGCCAGTTAGTTGTTTGATCTTAGGAAACCCAGCAGTTGCCTATAGGGCAACTGAGTTTTAAGCGTGACCAGGTCGAGGCCCTAATGAGTCACAATGGCAGCCACCAGTAGTAGTGTTTTGTGGTTGCATGTTCCCAAATATGGTTTCCACCAGTGTCTAATGTCCCCTGTATGAGCCACAGCCTCCCCCACCATTTCTCTGGGAGACATTCCAAGTCCACAAGCTTTATCTGGCCCAGGCTCCTATTAAATTGCTTTGGCCCGAAGTCCCAGTGTGCATGAAATTTTGTATATATCTTTTAAGAGTGATGTCTCTATTTCTCCCAGTCCTTTGGGACTCTCAAAATTAAACTCCATTGGAATTCAAAGCCAAATGCTCTAGGGAATCATCCTCCTGGTGCAGGACCTATTGTCCGAGGATGTCTGATGTGGGGCTCAGAACTTTCATTCATGTGAGAGAACCTGTGAATACAATCATTCTCCAACTTGTGTGTTGCCCACCTTGGGGTATGGCATTTGATTATATCTCAAGTCCACCCCTCCTATTCATCTCATTGTGGTTCTTTCATTATATCTTTAGTTTTAAAAGATTTTTTTCTCACAGCTTCCAATCATTTTAACTGATGATTGTTTTGAAGATAATAGTGATTTTGGTGTGCTCATGAGAGGAGATGAAGCAGGGTCTTTCTACTCTTTCTACTCTACCACCTTGGCCACTTTCTGACTAATGTCCTTGTAAAATGTGAAAATTTGTTCACAGAGACAGACATGGACATAGAGAGAGCACCATGTGAATGTTATGCTTATGTTGCCACATCAAAAACCTAGGAGAGGGAAGGCCCTGGCCCTACCAGCACTTTGATCTTGGGCTTCTAGCTTCCAGAGCTAAGACACTAAACGTCTGTTGTTCAAACCACTCATTCTGTGTTAATTTATTACAGTAGGCCTAGAAAGCAAATACAGCCTATATTCGTCGTAATCAAAGCTTAAATTGTCTGTAGGACAATAGGAGATGATGAGTTACAGAGTTCTAAAACTACTTATAGCAACTGCAAGCCAGGCAGTTTTAATTAAACATATACTTGTTTATTATATATTGTTGACTAT
>SJYW01029347.1:0-32016 GCA_006410735.1 Raphicerus campestris
TAGGATTCTTTCTCTAGCTTTCGTGGTCTCATGACTTCAGTTTTGCCATATTCTATCAGTCAATAAATATCACTAAGAAAACCCCAGGGTCAAGGGAAGGAGGATTTGATCTGGCCCTTCAGAGGTGATCTTAGGACTTGAGGAGTGAGTGAGTCTCATTGGAGATGAGCATGTGGGAAGGGAGATATTGTTGCCACCATCTTTGAAAAACGCAGTCTGCCACACAGTCTCCTTTATTCAAAGGAGTTGGATGCCAGTCAGGACTGAGATACACTCAGGGGAGCGGGCTTGTCTGTTCCTTATGGTCTCGAGTTTCTGATTCGATTCGTATTTTAGGAACTGCCAAGATAGATATATCTTCCTTTTAATCAGATCTTACTTGGATTCATTTAATCTTTATGATATGGTTTTGCAAAATAGATTCTTGCCAAGTATTTTTGGTCAACTTATGTTACATATTTCTCTAACTTAAAAAATCTGGTAGAAATATAGAGTGTAAAAGCTTCCTTATCTGCTACATCAGGTAGTGACAAAGTTGTCAGTGATTCGTTGATTCAGAACCAACAATGGCAGTAAACACTTGACTTGAAAGTCTTCCATTATTATAAGGACTGTATATAAAACCTCGTGACAGAATAAGCGCCAACTGTATGCGAAGCAGCATGCTCTGTTCTGGGTGTATAAATACAGAGAGAAAAAGGTACAGTGCTGCCCTCATGAGTCTGTAGCATAAAGGAAGGTTAGATTAGTCACATGTTCACACAGATGTGAACTGACATCTCATACACAAAAGCACCGCATGAGGAGAATAGCAACTTAGCTTAATGAAGATGTACCTATTTCATGCCAGGCCTGGAGTACTTTGCAACAGTAGATGATAATTCCTAGTATGAATGATGTGTAGGGATTATCATCCACTGATGTAAACTGTTCCATGAATGAGGTATAAAGGGCATTATTTAGGTGAGTATTCTTGGGTTTGGGGAGTTACTTGAGTAATCGTAAGCTTCAGTCTAAGCAGACTTTAGAAAGGAGCTGAAATACAGATTTGATGATGAAGAAGATCCTTTGAGTGCTGTGGTAGAGTTAGCTCCTTGTGGTATTGATTTGAATGGACAGACATGACTGAAGAGCAATGGGAATTACTTAAAATTAGTATTTCTTAGAAAATTCAGTCATTTTTATGACATGTGCCCACTTTCCCCCCCGGAAAATAAAATAAAAATGAAGTTATTTTTCTGGCCCCATAAGTTAGAAAGAATGATGTTCCCATCCCATAGAAGTAATAATGAAAGGTACTTCTCTGGCCATTTTGCTAAAATACTTACACATACTCTTTAGAAGTCATGGAAGTACAATTTAGAACACCAAAATCTTTACATTTAGAGCCAAGATTTGACTCTCTATTTCATCTCTACCTTTTCTAACCAAACATCCTTGGGTGTGTCACTTAGCACTTTTGAGCCTCAATTTCCTCATCTATAAAGTGGGATAATAATATCTTTATATTATATAGGCAGTAAAACACTATGGAAAGCATTATATTAACATATTATAATTATTTAATACTATTTGGCAGTACTTGGGATAGAATATTGTTTCTAGTTTAGACAAAAACCTTTGTATCTCATATATTCTAAGATCAATAATTGCTTTCAAATTAATATTGGACATTGACATCAGTTGTTAGGGCTGATGGCTATTTGGTGTGTAAGATCACATTTTATATCATCACTTGAATATTTGACTAATTTGGTCACCTATGGGTTTAGTGACTAGTCAGTTTATTCTACTCTATGATATTTTATCATAGAGAGTCCTTATTATCTATTTATAAAGTTGAGTAGGACAAGTAATTTCTATAACATGAAACTGTTTATTGATTTTACCTCAAAAAGTAGTCTCCATTCAAACATCTCCTGCGCTTAATGAAGCCATTTTATCCTACACCTGACATCAGATATCACAATGGGTAGTTGCTTGCTGAAATATAATGCAAATGATGTGAATCACTGGAAAATTATCTCTTCTTTTGAGTGAATTAGAAATGAAGTGAACAGTGTCTTGTAATGTTTTCATGCAATTTTGTCAGAAAATTAGTGCCTCTGAAATTATATTTTTTGTTTCTCTTAAAATGTAACTGATTTTTAAATTTTCCATTTTCAAGGAATTCTATCAATCCAAATTTCTCAAACACTTATGATAAGTTTACAGTATCTTCTTAACTTGCTGCTTTTGGGTACAACTGTCCTCCAAAACAGAGCTCCTATTTTAAGTTGGAACCTGGCATTCAGTTTAACAAAGTGTGAAAGGATGATAGAGATCAAGAAAATAAATTTTGAGGGCTAAAGTTATTTTTAGCAATAAAAAAATGGATTCATATTTTCCTTTGTGTTTGTTTAAACTATATGTAAAAAATGCAGCTTCTTAAAAATAGTTACTAGTTTAATATGAATTATTGACAACTTGATTGTTAGTTCAATAATAACCACTGTTCTTCTTTGGAGACTTGGGATTAAAAGAAGTAATGATAATCTGAGGATGACCCAGAGAGGAGTGGATAAAATATAACTTAGAGTTTTTCTTTTAATTTCTTCTACCTTGTTGCAAACATTTCTGTTGAAATCACACACTGAATAAATACTATTTGCTCTGATAGATGGTTCTCAAAGTGAAAGTGAAAGTTGCTCAGTCATGTGCAACTCTTTGTGACCCCATGGACTACACAGGCCATAGAATTCTCCAGGCCAGGATACTGAAGTGGTAGCCTTTCCCTTCTCCAGGGAATCTTCCCAACCCAGGGATTGAACCCCTGGGTCTCCCGCATTGCAGGTGGATCTCAAAAGAGGTGACAAACTCTAGAATCACCTGGAGAACTTTTAAAACACTAACACCCAGGCCCCACCCAATCCAATTAAATGATGGTAAGGCCCAGCCCTGCCTACTTTTAGGATTTGTCCAGGCGACTCTACAGTATGACCAAGGTTGAGAACCACTGACTTAGATCCTTACCTAGCACTCTCTCAGAAGCCAGTGTAGGATGGCAGTTAGCAACCCCTCCAGCCCNTGATCTGGCCCTTCAGAGGTGATCTTAGGACTTGAGGAGTGAGTGAGTCTCATTGGAGATGAGCATGTGGGAAGGGAGATATTGTTGCCACCATCTTTGAAAAACGCAGTCTGCCACACAGTCTCCTTTATTCAAAGGAGTTGGATGCCAGTCAGGACTGAGATACACTCAGGGGAGCGTGCTTGTCTGTTCCTTATGGTCTCGAGTTTCTGATTCGATTCGTATTTTAGGAACTGCCAAGATAGATATATCTTCCTTTTAATCAGATCTTACTTGGATTCATTTAATCTTTATGATATGGTTTTGCAAAATAGATTCTTGCCAAGTATTTTTGGTCAACTTATGTTACATATTTCTCTAACTTAAAAAATCTGGTAAAAATATAGAGTGTAAAAGCTTCCTTATCTGCTACATCAGGTAGTGACAAAGTTGTCAGTGATTCGTTGATTCAGAACCAACAATGGCAGTAAACACTTGACTTGAAAGTCTTCCATTATTATAAGGACTGTATATAAAACCTCGTGACAGAATAAGCGCCAACTGTATGCGAAGCAGCATGCTCTGTTCTGGGTGTATAAATATATAGAGAAAAAGGTACAGTGCTGCCCTCATGAGTCTGTAGCATAAAGGAAGGTTAGATTAGTCACATGTTCACACAGATGTGAACTGACATCTCATACACAAAAGCACCGCATGAGGAGAATAGCAACTTAGCTTAATGAAGATGTACCTATTTCATGCCAGGCCTGGAGTACTTTGCAACAGTAGATGATAATTCCTAGTATGAATGATGTGTAGGGATTATCATCCACTGATGTAAACTGTTCCATGAATGAGGTATAAAGGGCATTATTTAGGTGAGTATTCTTGGGTTTGGGGAGTTACTTGAGTAATCGTAAGCTTCAGTCTAAGCAGACTTTAGAAAGGAGCTGAAATACAGATTTGATGATGAAGAAGATCCTTTGAGTGCTGTGGTAGAGTTAGCTCCTTGTGGTATTGATTTGAATGGACAGACATGACTGAAGAGCAATGGGAATTACTTAAAATTAGTATTTCTTAGAAAATTCAGTCATTTTTATGACATGTGCCCATGAAATGAAGTTATTTTTCTGGCCCCATAAGTTAGAAAGAATGATAGTCCCATCCCATAGAAGTAATAATGAAAGGTACTTCTCTGGCCTTTTTGCTAAAATACTTACACATACTCTTTAGAAGTCATGGAAGTACAATTTAGAACACCAAAATCTTTACATTTAGAGCCAAGATTTGACTCTCTATTTCATCTCTACCTTTTCTAACCAAACATCCTTGGGTGTGTCACTTAGCACTTTTGAGCCTCAATTTCCTCATCTATAAAGTGGGATAATAATATCTTTATATTATATAGGCAGTAAAACACTATGGAAAGCATTATATTAACATATTATAATTATTTAATACTATTTGGCAGTACTTGGGATAGAATATTGTTTCTAGTTTAGACAAAAACCTTTGTATCTCATATATTCTAAGATCAATAATTGCTTTCAAATTAATATTGGACATTGACATCAGTTGTTAGGGCTGATGGCTATTTGGTGTGTAAGATCACATTTTATATCATCACTTGAATATTTGACTAATTTGGTCACCTATGGGTTTAGTGACTAGTCAGTTTATTCTACTCTATGATATTTTATCATAGAGAGTCCTTATTATCTATTTATAAAGTTGAGTAGGACAAGTAATTTCTATAACATGAAACTGTTTATTGATTTTACCTCAAAAAGTAGTCTCCATTCAAACATCTCCTGCGCTTAATGAAGCCATTTTATCCTACACCTGACATCAGATATCACAATGGGTAGTTGCTTGCTGAAATATAATGCAAATGATGTGAATCACTGGAAAATTATCTCTTCTTTTGAGTGAATTAGAAATGAAGTGAACAGTGTCTTGTAATGTTTTCATGCAATTTTGTCAGAAAATTAGTGCCTCTGAAATTATATTTTTTGTTTCTCTTAAAATGTAACTGATTTTTAAATTTTCCATTTTCAAGGAATTCTATCAATCCAAATTTCTCAAACACTTATGATAAGTTTACAGTATCTTCTTAACTTGCTGCTTTTGGGTACAACTGTCCTCCAAAACAGAGCTCCTATTTTAAGTTGGAACCTGGCATTCAGTTTAACAAAGTGTGAAAGGATGATAGAGATCAAGAAAATAAATTTTGAGGGCTAAAGTTATTTTTAGCAATAAAAAAATGGATTCATATTTTCCTTTGTGTTTGTTTAAACTATATGTAAAAAATGCAGCTTCTTAAAAATAGTTACTAGTTTAATATGAATTATTGACAACTTGATTGTTAGTTCAATAATAACCACTGTTCTTCTTTGGAGACTTGGGATTAAAAGAAGTAATGATAATCTGAGGATGACCCAGAGAGGAGTGGATAAAATATAACTTAGAGTTTTTCTTTTAATTTCTTCTACCTTGTTGCAAACATTTCTGTTGAAATCACACACTGAATAAATACTATTTGCTCTGATAGATGGTTCTCAAAGTGAAAGTGAAAGTTGCTCAGTCATGTGCAACTCTTTGTGACCCCATGGACTACACAGGCCATAGAATTCTCCAGGCCAGGATACTGAAGTGGGTAGCCTTTCCCTTCTCCAGGGAATCTTCCCAACCCAGGGATTGAACCCCTGGGTCTCCCGCATTGCAGGTGGATCTCAAAAGAGGTGACAAACTCTAGAATCACCTGGAGAACTTTTAAAACACTAACACCCAGGCCCCACCCAATCCAATTAAATGATGGTAAGGCCCAGCCCTGCCTACTTTTAGGATTTGTCCAGGTGACTCTACAGTATGACCAAGGTTGAGAAGCACTGACTTAGATCCTTACCTAGCACTCTCTCAGAAGCCAGTGTAGGATGGCAGTTAGCAACCCCTCCAGCCCACTGGGTCAAGAATGTCTGCAGCTTTGATTTGTTTTCTATTCTCAGCCGCCCTGCTATTGCTCCCGCGTAGGAGATCTAAGCACCATCATTTAGAGCACAACAGGACCCAGGATGCTGTTTAAGCAAGGCTCCAGCATGGCTGCCATTGTTGACTGGAATTGCTTTCTATAGAACCAAGCCAGTTATTCTCTCAAGCAACATTCAGCTTAGTATCATCACAGACTGGCAAGGGATAAACAGATGCCTAATCTTCTAAACACCCTCCGACCCTACTGAAGCTTTTTAGCTGCTACATACTGCCCTTGAAATGGCCTGATAGAAAGTCATGGTGGGAATTTCACTGATTTTCAGTCGAGGAGGGGCCCAGACAACACTATGAAGTGGAAAGATCCAGCTGCTGAGAAGGGTGAGGCTGCCAGGAATAGCTTTGGTGCTGGAGCCGGGAACTTTGTCTCGCTCACTGCTTGGTCCCTGGCTCTTAGAATGGTATCAACCACAGAGTGCGCACGTGATGAAAACTTATTGGCTGAAGGCATAAAGCGTGAAAAGCTGAAGTGCTGAGTGGCTCTGAGCAAAGCTATTAAACACCAGCCCTCTCCCTCCCCCAACACAACTGAATGACTGTATGATAATGGTTATTACTGAGTGGCCAGACATCATACTGAGATCACACACACACTTGCACACATATGTGGGCACACAGGTATGCACACACAAATTATATTCTTTCTTGTTTAAAACTCACAACAGTCTATTCAATACTTATATCCTCATGGCATAGTTGGGGGTAGTGAGACTTCAACTGGCTGACCAACATTTCTAAGTAACAGCCAAATAATAGCAGAATTGTCATCAAAGATCAGGTCTCCCAATTCTAAGCCTGTGTGATGGAACCAACTATATGATACTGATAAATCTTTCCACGTCCAGCTTCAGATTCCTTAAACATTTTCACAAGCATCACCCCTTGTAGACTAATTATCACTCTTAGAAGTCAGGTTATTCCTGTATTTGTTGACTTGCCTACCTCTCTTAGAAAATCAGTTTCAGGAGAAGAAGGGTATTGTTTTTGCTGTTGTTCACCACATCACCCCCTGGAGAGTGATCAGGTACTCATGTTTAGTCGCTGTTTGAATGACTAGCCCCACCATCCAGTTGCTCAGTCAAGGTAGCTGGGCATTGTCTTTGCCCCTTGCTAAGCCTCATTCACTACCCATAATTGGATGCTGGGTTTGCCTCGCCAGTGGTACCCAAATCTATTTTTTCCCCTCCATTCTCCACACTACTGCTTTAGTTCATGCTCTTATTCTTTGTAGCGTTGCATTCCGATCTGTCTCCGTGTCTTGAGTTTCACCTTCTGATTCACAAAACTTACAGTACAGTGATTCTTCCCTGGAGGAAATTTTACTCTCCACCTCCAGGTGAAATTTGTCAGTGTCTCGAGATATTAATTGGTTGTCACATGTGGGTTGTACTGGCATCTATATGGAAGGGACTAAAGATGCTGCTAAATGTTCTGCATTGAGCAAGACAACAGAGAATTACCTGGCCACAATGTCAACAGTGCAGGTGTAGAAAAACTCTTCTAGAGTGACCTTCTTAAAGCCTCATTCTAATTTATGTATAGTCAAACCTTCTCAGTGACTGCCCACTACCAAGAGGATAAAATACGAAGTTCATAGTGTCACATATGGAATATAGTTATGATTTGCTTCTTCCTTGATACTGCAGCTACATCTTTCATTTTTCTTCCAAGTGTGCATAGAATGCCAGACACTTTAAACAATTTGCATGTTTTCAAAAGCATTCTGTTATTTGCTGTATTTTACCTGTTAAAGTTCCCAGGCAAGATTCTGAGATGTGCTCTTAGACTATTCTAGATACAATCACTCAATAAACCTTGAGTGAGCTGTGTGGGCGCCATGTTAGGCATGGAAGGCACAGCAGAGAGTAAAATAAAAGTGGTTCCTCCCCTGGAGGTTCCTATCTTCATTTGCTGTAGCTAGCTTAGAGCTATATGGCACTTGAAGCTGTCACTCCATCGTTAGTAGACCACTAAATACAATTTAATTATCATTTCAAATAAAATGAGCAATACTTACGGTTATTCTCAGTTCATATCAAATTCACATTTACTTGTCTAAAACATATGTGCGTGCTTTAAGCAGTTGTTTCTTCAAATCAGTTTCTAGAAAAGATCCATACCTTGTTTGTGGTTGTGTTCGTTAAGTCTCTTTGAAGTCTCTTGGGTTTGGGGGCTCTAAGAACCAACTTCTTCAATCTTTCCCTCCCTCTCCTTTTCCTCCCTCCTTTTCTCTCCATTCCTCCACCTTTCCTTTCTCCCTTCATCCCTTCTCAATCTCACCCATCCCAGTCTTCCTCTCTTCCTAGCTTCTCTATCTCCCATTCAGTTTTGTAGAAGCGATCAGTTAGTTGTCCTGTAGAAAGTTCCGTGTTTCGGAGTTTAGAGCTTTCTGACTGCTCCTTTGTGCAGGTATTTTAGCTCATTCCCCTATTCTACATGTTCCCTGCAGACTGGAAGTTGATAGAAATACTTAGATTTACATGTATTTTTGCAAGAACAATTCATAAGGGCTGCTGTGTATTTTCATGGATCATCATATCAGTTGTAAACAGTGTCTGGTGGTTTCAGTTTTAGCAATATTTAAATTGGGTCCAGATGCTGAGAGGTGACAGTCTGAACGTCCCAATCAACTTTGCACTTACTGGTTTTACTATTCATTAATGGCTACCGATTGCACAAATCTGTTACTTATTAAATATTGGAAAATGGTGGCAGTCTGATCGTTTCATTCTGTTTGCACTTATTAGGTAAGATTTCCCTCTATCAGCTTTCCTTATATTTACTGTGAAATACAACTTAAATAGGAATAGTAGCATAAATTTTATTTTTTCTCTTTATTCATTAATTTTTGGAGAAATATAGTGGTGCCTTAACATGCTTTAGTGGAATCCAATGAATTTAATTTTGTTTTTCCCTTTATCCCTTCTCTTCCTCTCTCCCTGTTATTATGAGTGCATGGCTCTTTTATCTATTACCTCTTTTAAATGGATGTCTTCCAATATTTGATACAAACCTTTGCCCACAAACAATGAATGTTTATAGTTTTTTTCTAATAATCAAAGAAGCAATTTTTATTTTAGAATGTGGAAAAAAGTTCTCTTAGAGAATTAAAATAGGGGTTGTTACTTAGGACAATAGATCTCACTGTTCCGGATGTCTTGCCTTACTTGTTGAGGCCCTACTGTGTGTCAAGACATCAGACTAGGTACAAGTGTTGTAGCAGATTTACTGTTGGTCATCAGATCTATCAACTGTTTATCATTAGAACCAGATACTAGTGGAATATGCAGTTTGCTAGATGATCTAGAACTGTCTCAAGCCTTCTCTTTGCAGCAGGCTTGGGAGGATTAAAGGGCACAGCGGAACCTCTGACATGTGTGCAGTTCCCTTGTGTGAGCAAGTGTTAGAGGTTCTTGGATAGTGACATTTTGTAGGTGAACTCACTGGTTGGAAAGGACTTCAGCTGCATTATAACAAGAGCATGAGTTTAAAGGAGTTCCGGCAATATTTTAATTTGCAGTTGATTTCCTAGACTTTCTTGATCAGCTCTTTCCAACTCCATTTTTACCTAATTGCTTCACATTTAACAAATGGCATTTATGCCAACCTGCTTCCCTTTCAGGGTTGTGGTGTAATCAAGGGGCTTCCCTGCTAGCTGAGCTGGTAAAGAATCTGCCTGCAATGCAGGAGACATCAATTCGATTCCCGGGTCAGGAAGATCTGCTGGAGAAGGGACAGACTACCCATTCCAGTATTTTTGGGCTTTCCTTGTGGCTCAGCTGGTAAAAATTCTGCCTGCAAAGCGGGAGACCCAGATTTGATCCCTGGGTTGGGAAGATGCCCTGGAGAAGGGAAGGGCTACTAACTCCAGTATTCTGGCCCAGAGGATTCCGTGGACTGTATAGTCCACGGGGTTGCAAAGAGTCTGACACAACTGAGTGACAGTATTTTAATCAAGGTTATGTAGAGAGCCTAAGTTATAACTGAGTTTTGAATATCCTATCCCTATGTATGTCTTGATGTCTTATAATTTTACCTGGTTGATGCACAAAGATTTTCTGTGCTGTCAGTGGACTGTTATGGAGTTGATTTCAGTTATAATTATCTTTCATTATTGGAAATTGGAACACGTAGAACAGTCTGGGTTTTTTGCTTGTCATATCTCAGTTAAAAAAATGATGAATAGTAGTTATGTGAACTGGTGAATGAAAGTTGCTCAGTTGTGTTCAATTCTTTGTGACCTCATGAACTATAAATCCCTAGAATTCTCCAGACCAGAATTTGGGGGTGGGTAGCCTTTCCCTTCTCCAGGGGATCTTCCCAATCCAGGGGTCAAATCCAGGTCTTCTGCATTGCAGGTGGATTCTTTATCATCTGAGCTACCAGGGAAGCCCACGTGAACTGGTAATCAAGATTGAATTATTGAATGATCCTGGTCCTTATCTCATTGCTCACAGGAGCAGCATATTCTAATGTATCCACTCGCTTTCTCTCAATTAAAATGGACTATATCTTTGGATTATCTGCTTTAAAATACTTTTAAGACTCATAATTTTAAATAAAAAAAGCTTCCATTTACTGATACTGTGTGCTGGGTTCTTGGATATTATGCTCTTTGTTTTAATATGCTTTTTATTATTTGATTTTCAAAGCAACCTATAGATTTTCTAAAGAAAACTGAGTCTTATATAGGTTGAGACATTTTCCCAGTCTACCTGGGAAAATATATAACTGGAAGTAAAAGTTGGATTAGCTGAAATCTGCTTGACTCCAGAGTTTATGCTTTTTACTGTAAACTACTGTCATCTGTTAAAAAGATGAATTTCCTTTCCATAGAGAGTTGTTAAGTCTTTTCCCATCATAATAAATACCTGTTTATATAAATTAACATATATTTGTAAGTATGAAAATATTACGTAGTTCTTAATAACCTAGAAGTTCATTTAACATCACAGCAGAATGAGATGGAAGAGGCAAGGGTTATAGTCCAAAATTATTAAAAATACATTCTTTATTTGCTCTAACTTTTAACAGACGTAAAATAACCTAAATATGTGGCTCACTATCAGGAGGTTTTTAAATTCCCTTTTCTAACTCACAGCTCTTCTCTCTTCAGATTAATTTTTCAAATTCTGTTTTTACCATCTGTCTTTTATAAATAATATTCCAATTTCTATCTTTTTCAGTTAATTTAGGAAAGAGTTATTCCTGTTTAAGTGGTAAGAGATAATCAAATTTGTGGCTTTCAAACTTTCTTGAACATATAAAATGAGTGAAAAGTATCAGAAAATAATGTATTGGACTCTAACATTTCTATTTTATTCCATTCCATTCTGCTGTCCACCCTTCCCCATCCCTCTGTTCTCCTCTGTCCTCTATTTGAAACTTCCAGTTATGATTTTATGATTCATTAATGGGTTCTGGGCAGCAATAAGAAACTGAATCACATAATTATCTTTGATTAGAGAAAAAGAGAAGTCTATGAACATGGCTAAATTAATAATTTTGCTCCTGACACCCATATTAATGCATGTCACAATTGCTTTGCTAAGAATTACTTTAGTGGGGGTTTTTATTTTGAAAAGTCATATTAAAGTCATTATTAATGAAAGAAAGAAGGATAATGAAGAGGTCAGAGGGGAATGAAGTAAAACACTTTGAAAATAATAGGATTAAGATGGATTATAGCTTTAGTATATTTTGTATCATTTAAAGGTTGTTTCATAGAGTTGTTTGGCAACATAGGTGTTTCCTTGGAAAGGAGATCAGAAGACAACACATGATTTTAAAAGGGAGTAAAAGGAACAAGAGAAATTATAAGTATTGAAAATACATGTTTTAAGACAGACAATGACAAATGTTGGTGAGAATGTGGAAAAATTGGAAACCTCATGTATTGCTGAAGGGAAAGTAAAATAGTGCAGCCACTCTGGGAAACAGTTGACTGTTCTTCAAAATGTTGAACGTAAAGTTACCATCTGATACAGCAGTTCCACTTCTGGGTATGCATATGAGAGCAATGAAAATATGCGTTCACACAAAAACTTGTATGTGAATGAATATTCATAGTAGCTCTATTCATAATAGCCCCAAATTCACAGTAACCCCCAAATCTATCAGCTGATAAATGGATCAACAGAACATAGTATACTCACTCAATGGAGTATTATATGGCCACAGAAAGGAAGGATGTCCTGTTACGTGTTACAAGATGAATGAATCCTGAGAGCCTTATTCTAATTGGAACCAGTCACAAAGGACCACCTATTGCATGATTTCATTGATGTGAAATGTCTAAAACAGGCAGGTTTATAGAGTTAGAAAGTACATTAATGGCTGTCTGGGCTAAGGGTAGGGTGTGGAATGAGGCAGGGCTGTTAATGTGTTTGAAGTCTCTGTTGTAGATGATGAAAAATTCTAAAGTTAGAGCATGGTGATGATTGTATAGCTCTAGTAATATAATAAAAGCCACTTTCAAGTACATTTTAAGTGGGTGAATTTTAGAGTGTATGAATTATATCTCAATAAGGCTATGTAAAAAAGGAAATAAATATTTAAGGATCATGTGGAAGTATTAAATAAATTCTGCTTGGTGGGCTACAGTCCATGCTGTCGCAAAAGAATTGAACCCAGCTTAGTGTCTAAATAGCAACAACAAAATACTTTTTTGAACCAAGTGGCAGTCCTTATGCTTGCAGTATGGTTTNATCACCCCCTGGAGAGTGATCAGGTACTCATGTTTAGTCGCTGTTTGAATGACTAGCCCCACCATCCAGTTGCTCAGTCAAGGTAGCTGGGCATTGTCTTTGCCCCTTGCTAAGCCTCATTCACTACCCATAATTGGATGCTGGGTTTGCCTCGCCAGTGGTACCCAAATCTATTTTTTCCCCTCCATTCTCCACACTACTGCTTTAGTTCATGCTCTTATTCTTTGTAGCGTTGCATTCCGATCTGTCTCCCTGTCTTGAGTTTCACCTTCTGATTCACAAAACTTACAGTACAGTGATTCTTCCCTGGAGGAAATTTTACTCTCCACCTCCAGGTGAAATTTGTCAGTGTCTCGAGATATTAATTGGTTGTCACATGTGGGTTGTACTGGCATCTATATGGAAGGGACTAAAGATGCTGCTAAATGTTCTGCATTGAGCAAGACAACAGAGAATTACCTGGCCACAATGTCAACAGTGCAGGTGTAGAAAAACTCTTCTAGAGTGACCTTCTTAAAGCCTCATTCTAATTTATGTATAGTCAAACCTTCTCAGTGACTGCCCACTACCAAGAGGATAAAATACGAAGTTCATAGTGTCACATATGGAATATAGTTATGATTTGCTTCTTCCTTGATACTGCAGCTACATCTTTCATTTTTCTTCCAAGTGTGCATAGAATGCCAGACACTTTAAACAATTTGCATGTTTTCAAAAGCATTCTGTTATTTGCTGTATTTTACCTGTTAAAGTTCCCAGGCAAGATTCTGAGATGTGCTCTTAGACTATTCTAGATACAATCACTCAATAAACCTTGAGTGAGCTGTGTGGGCGCCATGTTAGGCATGGAAGGCACAGCAGAGAGTAAAATAAAAGTGGTTCCTCCCCTGGAGGTTCCTATCTTCATTTGCTGTAGCTAGCTTAGAGCTATATGGCACTTGAAGCTGTCACTCCATCGTTAGTAGACCACTAAATACAATTTAATTATCATTTCAAATAAAATGAGCAATACTTACGGTTATTCTCAGTTCATATCAAATTCACATTTACTTGTCTAAAAAATATGTGCGTGCTTTAAGCAGTTGTTTCTTCAAATCAGTTTCTAGAAAAGATCCATACCTTGTTTGTGGTTGTGTTCGTTAAGTCTCTTTGAAGTCTCTTGGGTTTGGGGGCTCTAAGAACCAACTTCTTCAATCTTTCCCTCCCTCTCCTTTTCCTCCCTCCTTTTCTCTCCATTCCTCCACCTTTCCTTTCTCCCTTCATCCCTTCTCAATCTCACCCATCCCAGTCTTCCTCTCTTCCTAGCTTCTCTATCTCCCATTCAGTTTTGTAGAAGCGATCAGTTAGTTGTCCTGTAGAAAGTTCCGTGTTTCGGAGTTTAGAGCTTTCTGACTGCTCCTTTGTGCAGGTATTTTAGCTCATTCCCCTATTCTACATGTTCCCTGCAGACTGGAAGTTGATAGAAATACTTAGATTTACATGTATTTTTGCAAGAACAATTCATAAGGGCTGCTGTGTATTTTCATGGATCATCATATCAGTTGTAAACAGTGTCTGGTGGTTTCAGTTTTAGCAATATTTAAATTGGGTCCAGATGCTGAGAGGTGACAGTCTGAACGTCCCAATCAACTTTGCACTTACTGGTTTTACTATTCATTAATGGCTACCGATTGCACAAATCTGTTATTTATTAAATATTGGAAAATGGTGGCAGTCTGATCGTTTCATTCTGTTTGCACTTATTAGGTAAGATTTCCCTCTATCAGCTTTCCTTATATTTACTGTGAAATACAACTTAAATAGGAATAGTAGCATAAATTTTATTTTTTCTCTGTATTCATTAATTTTTGGAGAAATATAGTGGTGCCTTAACATGCTTTAGTGGAATCCAATGAATTTAATTTTGTTTTTCCTTTTATCCCTTCTCTTCCTCTCTCCCTGTTATTATGAGTGCATGGCTCTTTTATCTATTACCTCTTTTAAATGGATGTCTTCCAATATTTGATACAAACCTTTGCCCACAAACAATGAATGTTTATAGTTTTTTTCTAATAATCAAAGAAGCAATTTTTATTTTAGAATGTGGAAAAAAGTTCTCTTAGAGAATTAAAATAGGGGTTGTTACTTAGGACAATAGATCTCACTGTTCCGGATGTCTTGCCTTACTTGTTGAGGCCCTACTGTGTGTCAAGACATCAGACTAGGTACAAGTGTTGTAGCAGATTTACTGTTGGTCATCAGATCTATCAACTGTTTATCATTAGAACCAGATACTAGTGGAATATGCAGTTTGCTAGATGATCTAGAACTGTCTCAAGCCTTCTCTTTGCAGCAGGCTTGGGAGGATTAAAGGGCACAGCGGAACCTCTGACATGTGTGCAGTTCCCTTGTGTGAGCAAGTGTTAGAGGTTCTTGGATAGTGACATTTTGTAGGTGAACTCACTGGTTGGAAAGGACTTCAGCTGCATTATAACAAGAGCATGAGTTTAAAGG
The DNA here is from genome assembly GCA_006410735.1 of Raphicerus campestris. Lineage (NCBI taxonomy): Eukaryota > Metazoa > Chordata > Mammalia > Artiodactyla > Bovidae > Raphicerus > Raphicerus campestris. Next base: position 15,292 of record SJYW01029347.1, read on the forward strand.
AGTTCCGGCAATATTTTAATTTGCAGTTGATTTCCTAGACTTTCTTGATCAGCTCTTTCCAACTCCATTTTTACCTAATTGCTTCACATTTAACAAATGGCATTTATGCCAACCTGCTTCCCTTTCAGGGTTGTGGTGTAATCAAGGGGCTTCCCTGCTAGCTGAGCTGGTAAAGAATCTGCCTGCAATGCAGGAGACATCAATTCGATTCCCGGGTCAGGAAGATCTGCTGGAGAAGGGACAGACTACCCATTCCAGTATTTTTGGGCTTTCCTTGTGGCTCAGCTGGTAAAAATTCTGCCTGCAAAGCGGGAGACCCAGATTTGATCCCTGGGTTGGGAAGATGCCCTGGAGAAGGGAAGGGCTACTAACTCCAGTATTCTGGCCCAGAGGATTCCGTGGACTGTATAGTCCACGGGGTTGCAAAGAGTCTGACACAACTGAGTGACCGTATTTTAATCAAGGTTATGTAGAGAGCCTAAGTTATAACTGAGTTTTGAATATCCTATCCCTATGTATGTCTTGATGTCTTATAATTTTACCTGGNCTAACTCCAGTATTCTGGCCCAGAGGATTCCGTGGACTGTATAGTCCACGGGGTTGCAAAGAGTCTGACACAACTGAGTGACCGTATTTTAATCAAGGTTATGTAGAGAGCCTAAGTTATAACTGAGTTTTGAATATCCTATCCCTATGTATGTCTTGATGTCTTATAATTTTACCTGGTTGATGCACAAAGATTTTCTGTGCTGTCAGTGGACTGTTATGGAGTTGATTTCAGTTATAATTATCTTTCATTATTGGAAATTGGAACACGTAGAACAGTCTGGGTTTTTTGCTTGTCATATCTCAGTTAAAAAAATGATGAATAGTAGTTATGTGAACTGGTGAATGAAAGTTGCTCAGTTGTGTTCAATTCTTTGTGACCTCATGAACTATAAATCCCTAGAATTCTCCAGACCAGAATTTGGGGGTGGGTAGCCTTTCCCTTCTCCAGGGGATCTTCCCAATCCAGGGGTCAAATCCAGGTCTTCTGCATTGCAGGTGGATTCTTTATCATCTGAGCTACCAGGGAAGCCCACGTGAACTGGTAATCAAGATTGAATTATTGAATGATCCTGGTCCTTATCTCATTGCTCACAGGAGCAACATATTCTAATGTATCCACTCGCTTTCTCTCGATTAAAATGGACTATATCTTTGGATTATCTGCTTTAAAATACTTTTAAGACTCATAATTTTAAATAAAAAAAGCTTCCATTTACTGATACTGTGTGCTGGGTTCTTGGATATTATGCTCTTTGTTTTAATATGCTTTTTATTATTTGATTTTCAAAGCAACCTATAGATTTTCTAAAGAAAACTGAGTCTTATATAGGTTGAGACATTTTCCCAGTCTACCTGGGAAAATATATAACTGGAAGTAAAAGTTGGATTAGCTGAAATCTGCTTGACTCCAGAGTTTATGCTTTTTACTGTAAACTACTGTCATCTGTTAAAAAGATGAATTTCCTTTCCATAGAGAGTTGTTAAGTCTTTTCCCATCATAATAAATACCTGTTTATATAAATTAACATATATTTGTAAGTATGAAAATATTACGTAGTTCTTAATAACCTAGAAGTTCATTTAACATCACAGCAGAATGAGATGGAAGAGGCAAGGTTTATAGTCCAAAATTATTAAAAATACATTCTTTATTTGCTCTAACTTTTAACAGACGTAAAATAACCTAAATATGTGGCTCGCTATCAGGAGGTTTTTAAATTCCCTTTTCTAACTCACAGCTCTTCTCTCTTCAGATTAATTCTTCAAATTCTGTTTTTACCATCTGTCTTTTATAAATAATATTCCAATTTCTATCTTTTTCAGTTAATTTAGGAAAGAGTTATTCCTGTTTAAGTGGTAAGAGATAATCAAATTTGTGGCTTTCAAACTTTCTTGAACATATAAAATGAGTGAAAAGTATCAGAAAATAATGTATTGGACTCTAACATTTCTATTTTATTCCATTCCATTCTGCTGTCCACCCTTCCCCATCCCTCTGTTCTCCTCTGTCCTCTATTTAAAACTTCCAGTTATGATTTTATGATTCATTAATGGGTTCTGGGCAGCAATAAGAAACTGAATCACATAATTATCTTTGATTAGAGAAAAAGAGAAGTCTATGAACATGGCTAAATTAATAATTTTGCTCCTGACACCCATATTAATGCATGTCACAATTGCTTTGCTAAGAATTACTTTAGTGGGGGTTTTTATTTTGAAAAGTCATATTAAAGTCATTATTAATGAAAGAAAGAAGGATAATGAAGAGGTCAGAGGGGAATGAAGTAAAACACTTTGAAAATAATAGGATTAAGATGGATTATAGCTTTAGTATATTTTGTATCATTTAAAGGTTGTTTCATAGAGTTGTTTGGCAACATAGGTGTTTCCTTGGAAAGGAGATCAGAAGACAACACATGATTTTAAAAGGGAGTAAAAGGAACAAGAGAAATTATAAGTATTGAAAATACATGTTTTAAGACAGACAATGACAAATGTTGGTGAGAATGTGGAAAAATTGGAAACCTCATGTATTGCTGAAGGGAAAGTAAAATAGTGCAGCCACTCTGGGAAACAGTTGACTGTTCTTCAAAATGTTGAACGTAAAGTTACCATCTGATACAGCAGTTCCACTTCTGGGTATGCATATGAGAGCAATGAAAATATGCGTTCACACAAAAACTTGTATGTGAATGAATATTCATAGTAGCTCTATTCATAATAGCCCCAAATTCACAGTAACCCCCAAATCTATCAGCTGATAAATGGATCAACAGAATATAGTATACTCACTCAATGGAGTATTATATGGCCACAGAAAGGAAGGATGTCCTGTTACGTGTTACAAGATGAATGAATCCTGAGAGCCTTATTCTAATTGGAACCAGTCACAAAGGACCACCTATTGCATGATTTCATTGATGTGAAATGTCTAAAACAGGCAGGTTTATAGAGTTAGAAAGTACATTAATGGCTGTCTGGGCTAAGGGTAGGGTGTGGAATGAGGCAGGGCTGTTAATGTGTTTGAAGTCTCTGTTGTAGATGATGAAAAATTCTAAAGTTAGAGCATGGTGATGATTGTATAGCTCTAGTAATATAATAAAAGCCACTTTCAAGTACATTTTAAGTGGGTGAATTTTAGAGTGTATGAATTATATCTCAATAAGGCTATGTAAAAAAGGAAATAAATATTTAAGGATCATGTGGAAGTATTAAATAAATTCTGCTTGGTGGGCTACAGTCCATGCTGTCGCAAAAGAATTGAACCCAGCTTAGTGTCTAAATAGCAACAACAAAATACTTTTTTGAACCAAGTGGCAGTCCTTATGCTTGCAGTATGGTTTACATATGTACTCATCACATTATGGTCGTGGCACTGGGTGCCTTCACAAGTTGAAGCACGCAACTAGCACAGCAGTTTGCACACCCATGAGAAGATAGCCGATTAATAGAAAAGGCATTTTCAGAAAGACATCTAAAACTAAGTCCAATGAAATTGCCAAAATAGTTTAAGAACAGAAGGAAAGCAACTATAAACAGAATACTTTTTACAGTGTAGGCAGTAGTTTTCATGTATCTAATTTTAATTCAAGATTTTTATAACTACACTTCAGAATTAACCTTTTATCCTGTCCTCATGCTTTAACTGGGGACATGATTGCTTCTCCTGCAGCAGTTTAATTACAATTTGAAGTAATTCAGAAATAGATACCAGGCTTTCCTGGTGGCTCATATGGTAAAAGAATCTGCCTGCCATGGGGACAACCCAGGTTTGAATCCTAGGTCAGGAAGATCCCCTGGAGAAGGGAATGGCAACCAACTCCAGTATTCTTGCCTGGAGAATCCATAAACAGAGGAGCCTGGTGGGCTACAGTCCATGGTGTCGCAAATAGTCGGACATGACTGAATGACTAATATACACAGAGAAATAGATACCAGGATTTTAATTTAATTTCTTTTTTGAAAATACATTTATTTTTAAATAAACTTTGTATTTGGGAAATTTTTTTTTAATGTAGAAAAAGTTTGAAGATGGTACAGAGTTTCTTTCCTCCTCTTACTCATTTCCCCATAACGTTAGCCTTGGTATTTGTCAAAACTGGGAAACCTATATTAGCACATTAATATTTACAAAGTTCCAGAATTTGTTTGGACTTCTTAAGTTTTTCTGCTAATGTCCCTTTTTCTGTGATTTATTCCAAGTTATCACATTGTACTGAATCATCATGCCTTCTTAATTTCCTCTGACTTGTGATGGTATTTTATTTAGCCTTCTTTCATATGACCTTGACACTTTTGAAGAGGTACTGGTCAGTAAGACATCTAAGAGGGAGGATATATATATGCATGCATGTGACTGACTCACTTCATTGTACAGCAGAAACTAATACAACATTGCGAACAATTACATCCCGATTGAAAAAATTCTAGAAAAAATAGAAATTTTTAACATGTGAAAGAAAGAAAAGAATTTCTCAACTTAATTTTGACTAAATATTAGACTTGAGTTTTGAGGTTTGGGAGAGAATATCACAGAAACCATATTCTCTCTTTCTCACCTCCTATCAGGAGTACAGAGTATCAGCATCACTTACTCCTGGTGTAACTTTGATCACTTGGCTTAGGCAGTGTTTGCTAGATTTCTCGACTGTAAAGTTCCTGTTTTCCCCATGTGTATTCTATTGCTTGGAGATGAGAGCATGTTTTTATATGATAAAACAAGAGCTACATTTTTATTTTTCTGTTTTGTCTAGACACAAATACACCTTGTAAATCTGTGCAGTAGGAAGATTCTTTTTTATCTTTCATTAAAACATTCAAATGATACACTGTTATGATTCTTAAGTGAAAATTGGTTTTCAGAACACATCAAAGATTCCACTGTAAGATAGGTGGCTTTTTACTGGTGACAGTGAAAGTGTTAATATAAGATGGAAAATTCTCATATCAAAGGGAACATATATTTAGGACAATCTAATTAGAAAGCTCTTTCATGAGTGTGGGGAAAATACTCTTAAGTGTGCACTTTGTCTTGCATCTGGGAAGATATGTACATGTACTTTTCATGTGTTTGTCTTTCCATTTATGGAGTTCTCTTTATCCTTGGAAATACTATTTTTTATTTACTCCATCATACTTTACAAGTTCTACATCAAGAATTGTATCCCCCTCTGCCAGAGATTAAAATTATCTTTAAGACTAAGATTCAAGACTTTTCCTATCCAAGGCTAATTCCTCTTGGTCCAGTTACCTCCTTTCCTCTCCAAGAATTGATTCCTTCAATTAGTTCCTCTTTTTTATTTAATTTTCAACCTCTCCTTTAATATGGGCTTCTTCACTAGAGCTGGAAATAAACTGGCTTAGCTTTAAAATGAACATATGTGCAGGCCCCCATATGTGTGTGTGCGTGTACACACAACATGCACACGTGCATGCATGTTCTACACTTTCAGGCAAACACAGAAAAGTGTCTTGAGGCTTAAGAGCTTAGTCTGTCTGTCTGTGTCTCTAAATCTGTCATTCTTCTCCTAAATCTCTTAAAAGAAGAGATTACATTTTCTCTTTAGCATCCTCATTTGCCAATTTTAAACCAGTTTCATTCTGATTTCTACTGATATCTCCTTAATGAATCGTTTTGTCTTTGTCACCAATTGTCTCTAAATTTCAAATTGGACTTTCTCCAACTAGAGTTTCACAGTTACTGACACAGTGTTTATTTAATAAATATCAGTTTATTGAATGGTGAAAGAACTTTGAATACTCAATGAAAATTTGGCATATATAAAAATACCTTTCACAGTGTTGTGAAATTTCAATTTGCTTCCTTTTGTATAACTGATGCCTTTTCCCTTCCATGGATGTATGGTTCATATCTGTGAATCTGAATGGAGCAGTAATAGTTCGTATAGTGAGACAATGTCATCGCCTTTGCAATGTTCTTATGGATGATTATTGTGCATTTTTACTTAGTTCTATAATTTTAGTAAATGGTTTTGGGCCAGTCCACGACCTTCTTTTACCCAAACACTCTACACTTTGGATCCCCAAAGGAAAACTTGTACTTGTTCTGGACAAGAAGAGAAAATGGAATGAAGAGAAACATTCCTCACCCAGAATGGGTTACATGTTCTCTCTCCTGAGAAGGATCACCTGGTCATCTGAACTAAAGACACAAATTCTTAAAAACGAAGGAGGAGCCCTATCCTCTGGTTACAGAAGCAGGACGAGTGCCCGGCCACAGAGGAGAGGGGTTTTTAAGCAATGCTAGAGAGAGTTTCACTGATCAGTCCTTGAGAAATATTTTCCCAGGCTCAAATACAGAACCAGAGGAGGAGACTTCTGCATCCTTATATAAGGCCAGGCTGCTTTTCACAGCGGGGTTTTATCTGTGCTTGTCGGGTCCCGGTGGATCTGCTCAGAGGTTTTCTCCCTTTCTTCTCTCATAAATATACCTTCATTTAAGCTTCCTTTATTTCAAGACACATTGTAGAGTAATGGCATAGATGTTCCTACTAGGGGAAGGTACCTTGGTCTCATCTTAGTACTGTCAGCATTTTGCTGAGTTGAGAATAATGCTGCTGCTGCTGCTAAGTCACTTCAGTCATGTCCGACTCTGTGCGACCCCATAGATGGCAGCCCATCAGGCTCTCCCATCCCTGGGATTCTCCAGGCAAGAACACTGGAGTGGGTTGCCATTTTCTTCTCCAATGCATGAAAGTGAAAGTGAAGTCACTCAGTCGTGTCTGACTCTTAGCGACCCCATGGACTGCAGCCTACCAGGCTCATCCGTCTGTAGGATTTTCCAGGCTAATGAATAATGCTAATGAATAGTAATAACAGTGACAGTATCAGTTACCATTTATTGAGTACCTGCCATGTACTTACAAAAGGCATCTAGGCGTTTTACAAATATTTTGACATCAGGAACCACGTCTCTCTTTTTTACTGCTATATCCTCATCCTTGGCAGAGTTACTTNTTTTCCCAGGCTCAAATACAGAACCAGAGGAGGAGACTTCTGCATCCTTATATAAGGCCAGGCTGCTTTTCACAGCGGGGTTTTATCTGTGCTTGTCGGGTCCCGGTGGATCTGCTCAGAGGTTTTCTCCCTTTCTTCTCTCATAAATATACCTTCATTTAAGCTTCCTTTATTTCAAGACACATTGTAGAGAGTAATGGCATAGATGTTCCTACTAGGGGAAGGTACCTTGGTCTCATCTTAGTACTGTCAGCATTTTGCTGAGTTGAGAATAATGCTGCTGCTGCTGCTAAGTCACTTCAGTCATGTCCGACTCTGTGCGACCCCATAGATGGCAGCCCATCAGGCTCTCCCATCCCTGGGATTCTCCAGGCAAGAACACTGGAGTGGGTTGCCATTTTCTTCTCCAATGCATGAAAGTGAAAGTGAAGTCACTCAGTCGTGTCTGACTCTTAGCGACCCCATGGACTGCAGCCTACCAGGCTCATCCGTCTGTAGGATTTTCCAGGCTAATGAATAATGCTAATGAATAGTAATAACAGTGACAGTATCAGTTACCATTTATTGAGTACCTGCCATGTACTTACAAAAGGCATCTAGGCGTTTTACAAATATTTTGACATCAGGAACCACGTCTCTCTTTTTTACTGCTATATCCTCATCCTTGGCAGAGTTACTGTGATGTGGAAGGCAGTTAATAAGTGTTTAGACACACCCCTCAAGACATTGAGGGTCTGGTTTCCAGCTCAATACAGTGAAGGAAACATAAGTTTATGTTTATATTTTGTTTATGTTTTATTAGTCTATCAAATATGCATTAGCATTGTCTAAAAATGTTCATACTTAGTTTAGAAATACTTTGTTATTAAAAAAATCCTGACTGTCTCTGAGCCTTCAGCAAGTTGTAATCTTTTTACTGGTGGCAGGTTTTGCCTAAGTTTGATGGCTCCTGATCCATCAGGGTGGTGGTTCACCTTCACCCCAGGTGAAGGTGGGGTGGCTTTAGCAATTTTTTAAAATAAAAAAACAGTGAAGTTTGCTGCATCAATAGACTCTTCTGTTCAAGAATGATTTATCTGTAGCATCAATGCTGTTTGACAACATTTTACGCAGAGTAGAACTTCTTTCAAAATTGAAGTCAATTCTTTCGAACCCTGCTGTTGTTAAAACAGCTAGATTTATGTAATATTTTAAATCTTTTGTCATCCTTTCAACTTAGGGTAGATTTCATCTCTAGAGAACACTATCTGCTTATCCACAAGAAGCAGCTCCTTATCCATTTAGATTTTATCATGAGATTACAGCAATTCAGTCTTAAGTTTCCCCCTCTAGTTCTAATTTTGTTTTTATTTTCACCATATTGCAGTTATTTCTTCCNCCGGGGCACAGGCTCAGCGTGGTGGCGCACGGGCTTAGTAGCTCTAGAGCCTGCGGGATCTTCCCAGCTCAGGCCTGAACCCGTGTCTCCAGCATTGGCGGGAAGATTCTTTGCCCCTGAACCAGCAGGGAAGCCCTTGCTGCGAGCTTTTAAAGCAATGTATAAACTGCTTGTGCCTTAGGTCTGCTAGCTTTAACGGGGGGTTATAATAGTGCTTACTTGCTAGCCTTGTACTAAGGATTAGATGAGATCCTTCAACGTATGCTTACTTAGAACAGTATCTGGCACATAGGAAACATAATTTATATNTGAACCGGCAGGGAAGCCCTTGCTGCGAGCTTTTAAAGCAATGTATAAACTGCTTGTGCCTTAGGTCTGCTAGCTTTAATTGGGGGTTATAATAGTGCTTACTTGCTAGTCTTGTACTAAGGATTAGATGAGATCCTTCAACGTATGCTTACTTAGAACAGTATCTGGCACATAGGAAACATAATTTATATTATTATTGTCTTTGAGATTTTATCATCTCTGATTTATTTTGATTGATAATTAAATTTCTAGTCATCTAGTCTACCTGAGTCTTGATCAATCAGGGTTCCATTTACTGTATTTACTGTGGGTTCCTATTTTAGCAACTTGTGAAGAATATTCTTTGAGAGAATCCAAAGATAATGTACAGTGGCAATCAAATCTAAATATATGAGTACATATATAATCATTTTGTATTATTATTTTGGAAATGATAGACTATTTCTACCTAGTTCATCTGTTTTTAAGACAAAGTGCTTTAGTACTTTGAAAAATTCCTGTTAATACTATATGCTATACTCTTTTCTTATGCTCCTTAGTAAATTATGCTTTGTTCTCAAAAGATGAGCACTTCACAGTTACAAAATCACTGAAGTAGATCTTTTAATTTGATAATTTATGTTATGCCCCTTCTTTAGAGAAATAATAGGAAAGTTTGAAACTTTATAGAGCCTATTTTTATTTTAATAAGGCATGGGATGCAAAGCTCTACAATATGGTAATAATTTGATTTCATGGCATGTTGTCAGGAAATGATATATTCTTGATAAATACACTTTTTTTCAGGTGATCTCTCCCTGTGATGTGGTACTCTCTTCCTTGTCCTTTGATGCAGTACACAGTGAAAATAGTATCAGCTTTCTTCATAATACAAGGTCATCATTAGGCATTTTTTATTACACTGCTCAGTGATAGAATACTGTCCTCAGATGTATGAAAATATGTAGGCCTGCTTGACCATGTGCTAAATGGATCCAGACAGCTGTCCTGTTGTGAATTCTCATGTCTACTGTTATTTCTCACCACTGGCAACATGCCTACTTTTATAAAGTTTATCTTTATTTGCTAATTCTAACTGCAAGCTATGCTTGCTGGGCTTGTGGCTAATATAACACCAGAGCTTGTGTGAAGACTTGATATTTTCTCAAGTGCAGTTCATGGAATAAGGGAGACGTTAGTGTTTGTAGATGGGCTGAAGACTGCCTTAGGAGTTACTTTGATTTCTGGAACACTATTTTCTCATATTCAATCAAATGACCTATATGTTTAATATTTTAAATATATGCCTAATTTGAGAACTTGAGCACAAATGCTAACATTATATAGATATTATTTAGCTCAGTTATGCCCTACTATTTGCAACCCCATGGAGCCCACTAGGCTCCTCTGTCCATGGAATTCTCTAGGCAAGAATACTGAGTGGGTAGCCATTCCCTTGTCTAGGGGATCTTCCAGACCCAGGGATTGAACCCCGGTCTACTTCACTGCAGGTGGATTCTTTACTGTCTGAGCCACCAAGGAAGCCTGATTTTTCTAAATCTGTGAGAAGAAGTGATAGAATTGTGAATTCATTAATTAGACATCTCAAATATAATGATGGTTAGAATAGGTGGTGGTTTAGTCGCTAAGTTGTGTCTGACTGTTGCGACCCCATAGACTGTAGCCAATCAGGCTCCTCCGTCCATGGCATTCTCCAGGCAAGAATACTGTAGTGGGTTGCTATTTCCTTCTCCAGGGGATCTTCCCAACCCATGAATCAAACCCTGGTTTCCTGCCTTGCAGGCAGACTCTTTACTGACTGAGCTACAAGGGAAGCGTGAAGGTTAGAATAGGAACAGAATCTAATGCAAGTGGTGGAGAAGTCTCCATCCCTGGAGATATTTCACAGCATCACTGGAGAGTGACTCACCCATTTGGGGAAGTTCTTTGGAAGCAGGTGTTTTATGGCCATTTGAAAGTTCTTTGGTATTATCTCTTCTCTACTTCAGATATAAACATTGATGGATTGATTCATTGAGTCTTTGTTTGTGAGCTTATCTTCTAAATTAAAGATATCATTGGAAAGACAGGACTAAAATAATTTCAAAGAAATACATATTTTTCAATTGTCATGTCTTATGAATGAAAGTAATTAAATGCTATGAATTAGGAAAAAGAGGTAATTAAATTGGAATTCAAAGACTAGTTGAGCTCAAGTTGAGGTCTGAAGGATGAAGAGAAACTCGAAAAAGAACACTCTTAACAGAGTACACAGCATGGAAACATTCTTAGAAATGGAAAAGACCTTGGCATATTCTGAGAAGTGAAGGAAGGTGAAGGTAACTGGTGTGCAATGAGCAAGGATGGATATGTTAGGTAAAGATGAAGAAATATGTTACTGCCAGGTCGTGAAGTGCTTTGTAAGGATTTTGAATCTATTCAGAAGTAGAATGACACTGAAAAGTTTTAAGTAGGTGATGTCATAATTACAGATGAGTTAAAAAATATTTTCTCCTATTCATTGATTAATGAAATTTGGTGAAGGATTGAAGGGGGTAGTGTAGAGACTGGCTAAGAGGATATTGAAAGAATAAGAGAGTGGTCAAAATGATGGAAAGAATCAGGATATACAGACCTAGCCTTCAGTTTCATTATCTGAAAAATGGGAATAGTCGTGTTTGGTATATAGTTCATGTAAGTAAATATTACCTACTGTTGTTATTTGTATTACCCAATAGAATACCCAATAGAATACCCAATAGTAGTTAGTTAATTGAAAAGTTGATTAAAGGGAAATATTAAATAATATGTACTCAGATCCTATATTTTATTTTAACTTAAAGAATATAAACACTCATTGCCAGTCTTTTGATACAGCTTGGGACCATTTGTTGAGGGTGAATTTGTGAACTGGAATTCCCTGATTTTGTTTGGTTTTCTTTTGTGTGAACCATACCTATAGTTACATCTTCCATGATTTCCAGTTTTGGTTCCCTTATATGAAGCAAGAATTTTAAAGATATCTATAAATGGCTTTATGAATTAGGGATGAGAATGAGATCACAAAACTTTCTAGTTTCTTTTTTTCCCCCAATTTTGCCCATTATGGGATTTTAAAACAATCATATAGAGAATTTTCTTGGAGATTTGCCCAGTCTACCTTGTTTTTATGAAGTCAAACTTTTTAAAATTCAAAATTAACCAGTTTATGTAGTGTTTAATCGAAATGTATCATTTCAGTAATAAGTGCATACTGGTATCAGCAAGTTTGGAGAAAAATACAACTGACTTCTGGCACAGATGTCATTTAACTGGAGGGAGTGAAAGTGTAGGAGGATGCTCGAAGGAAACCTTGTGTTGGCTGCAAGCATTCAGTGTTCCGTGGCCACAAGTCTTTTTATAGAAAAAGTGAAAAATATCAGTTACTCTAATAACCAGGTAACTAGGGCGATGGCACCCNAAGTTGATTAAAGGGAAATATTAAATAATATGTACTCAGATCCTATGTTTTATTTTAACTTAAAGAATATAAACACTCATTGCCAGTCTTTTGATACAGCTTGGGACCATTTGTTGAGGGTGAATTTGTGAACTGGAATTCCCTGATTTTGTTTGGTTTTCTTTTGTGTGAACCATACCTATAGTTACATCTTCCATGATTTCCAGTTTTGGTTCCCTTATATGAAGCAAGAATTTTAAAGATATCTATAAATGGCTTTATGAATTAGGGATGAGAATGAGATCACAAAACTTTCTAGTTTCTTTTTTCCCCCCAATTTTGCCCATTATGGGATTTTAAAACAATCATATAGAGAATTTTCTTGGAGATTTGCCCAGTCTACCTTGTTTTTATGAAGTCAAACTTTTTAAAATTCAAAATTAACCAGTTTATGTAGTGTTTAATCGAAATGTATCATTTCAGTAATAAGTGCATACTGGTATCAGCAAGTTTGGAGAAAAATACAACTGACTTCTGGCACAGATGTCATTTAACTGGAGGGAGTGAAAGTGTAGGAGGATGCTCGAAGGAAACCTTGTGTTGGCTGCAAGCATTCAGTGTTCCGTGGCCACAAGTCTTTTTATAGAAAAAGTGAAAAATATCAGTTACTCTAATAACCAGGTAACTAGGGCCATGGCACCCGGCTCCAGTACTCTTGCCTGGAAAATTCCATGGATGGAGGAGCCTGGTGGGCTGCAGTCCATGGGGTTGCTAAGAGTCGGACATGAATGAGCTATTTTACTTTCACTTTTCACTTTCATGCGTTGGAGAAGGAAATGGCAACCCACTCCAGTGTTCTTGCCTGGAGAATCCCAGGGATGGGGGAGCCAGGTGGGCTGACGCCTATGGGGTCATACAGAGTCGGACGCAACTGAAGTGACTTAGCAGCAGTAGCAGCAGTGAACAGTTAAGAGTCCTTTTACTGGGTTTTGGATGTAGAATTAACAAGACAGGCCCTGGTGTGTGGTGAGGGAAAGGAGGGTCCCAAGAATGTCTCCAACATTTCTGATGTAAGCAAGGAAGAAGTGATAGACGGGTGGGAAGATGGGAGACAGGGCACAAATGTGGTTTTCCATTTAAGATGCCTGGAAGACATTCAAGTGCCAGTATTACAAAGGCCATTGACAAGTCATCCCCAAAGTTTAGAAGGGGGTCTTGGCTGGCTTTGCTTGAGGAACTATCAGGGGAAATGCCGTGGGGTTCTAAACAAAGATAGAGAAGCCCATCTGCTAGCCTGGATTATGCCAAATATGGAGTCATGGTGGCTGGAAGACAAGGGGTGATAGGGTCTGAATCCTGCCAGAAGCAGAGGGGTGTAGCTGTAGAGGGAGTGCTCCTTGTCAGGAACCAGGGTCAGGGTAGAGCTCCAAGTGCAAAAATGAGTAAGATGCGTAATAAGAACATGACGAGTCTGCAGCGTTAGGAGTAGGAAATAGTGAAGTATGGCAGGAAACATATTAAGGTGAATAAATGCTTTACTAGTAAGACTGTGAAAAATGCCAAGGTGTTAGAACATTGTTTTTATGTAGTACCGACTGAATAGTATGAGGGCCAGTCTAGGAGCTCCTGATACAGTCACCCAGGCATAAACATTAATTTGATTTTCTGGAAGTGTCAGTGGGTTTTTCATAATACAGCCTAAACACGAGGATGCCCTTGAAATCAGTTGTGTGTGTTTATGAGCACATTAGCCCATGTTAGGGGTGAATGAAAGAAAGCAATTTTGAGTTCCCCTCAAAAGGACTAACTAAGCTCTTGAACTTGGCCNCATAATACAGCCTAAACACGAGGATGCCCTTGAAATCAGTTGTGTGCGTTTATGAGCACATTAGCCCATGTTAGGGGTGAATGAAAGAAAGCAATTTTGAGTTCCCCTCAAAAAGACTAAGCTCTTGAACTTGGCCTTATTCACATTGTTCTGTTATAAAATAAACAAAGTCTGATCCTACCAGTGTATCATCTGCATGCACAATAGCACAGATGTTTGTTATCACCAGATCCCTCAGTTCATAGTGATGTGAGAATCATTCAATTGTGTTGGAATTCATGCTAAAAACACAACACGTTCAAAAACTGGTGAAAATTATCATTAGATCTGAAAGTACTGTCAGTCACAACGAATACTGTGTTGTTTTACCCAGCTGAGTTCAGAGGCAAATTGTGGTCGGGAAGGAAGTGTTTATTTTTAGTCGATGAGTATAGTTAATCTGCCTCTCTGTAGGGATGCTGGGCTGTGATATGAGATAATTTGGCTCAATGACCACGTGATGGCTTGTTAAGTAATTCCAAACACCCTGGTATGAAGATTCTCATTGATTTCCCATTTTCTGAATGATAAAATTGCTGAATCTGGGTATCTTTTCTTTTTAAAGAGGCAGTTTCTTAAAGGATAGTTTCTTTCTTCTGATGGGAATATTTATATACTGAATATTAAAACTGAAAATAGCAACTATTGATTTTGGGGAGGGAGGCTTGATCCCTTTCTGACATAGTGAAAATCATTTCCTAAATGTTTTAATATTTAATGTGCAAATATTTGGTGCTTATTAAATTTTTTTCCTTAAGCATCTATTTTAAAAACACCCCAGAAGGAATATACCTATATGTGAGAAATCTGGCAATTTCTCATGTGTATATTTTTTTTCATTTTATATTTAAAAGGAGCCAAACACTTCATTATGATTTACGTTATTCCCCTACCTGCTGTTCTTTTCAGTTCCCTTTCACAGACTTTGGTTCTACCATTGAATCTCTTGTATAAGTCAAAAACCTGGGCTTCATCCTTCACTTGTATTTTTCTCTTTTTGTTTGTTTGTTTTTAATTTTAGCTACCAAAAAAATTAAAGAAGGATTTAAAAAAATATTTTAATTTCTTTGGCTGTACCTGGTCTTAGTTGCAGCCTGTGGTATCTAGTTCCCCAATCAGGGATCAAAGTCAGGCTCCCTGTGTTGGGAGGGAAGACTCTTAGCCACTGGATCACCAGGGAAGTCCCTCTCTTTCTCTCAGTTGAGCTAATTCTAGAATCTGCTCAGGATTCCCCATCTCCAGAGCCACCACTTACTTCAGCCCGCTATCACCCTGGACGATCCTGGTGGCTTTCTGCATTCTCTCTGCCACTATTTTCAGTGCGTCCTTCCCAAGTTAGTCAGCAGGATGTACTGTCGCGCAGTCTCTGTGCTTAAAGCATCAGTGGTCTTGCCCTTAGGGTAGGAACGAAACTACTTAGAATGTTGTAAAAGTATTCCAAGTCTTGACCGCCCCCCCCCCCCACTTTGTTCAGCTTCAGACTCACTTCTTAACTTCCTCACTTTCGGAAGCTTAATACATGGTCTCAAATCTTGCATGTGTTATGCCCAAGTTGCAAAATCTCCCAATGACCACCAGGGAGCCGATATCTGGTGCAAAAGCAAGAGAGTTTTTATTACCAAGCTCGAGCTGGGGCTCCCACCGATACCGGATACCGACGCAGTGGCTATAGGAAGGAGTCCCGGGTTTTGGATTACATTGCTTATATAGGGAGTATACATGGAAAAAAGGATTTCTAGGTAGGGGAACGTCTGATTGGTCACTTTCTTTCGAAGGGTTGTGTGTTGGTTCTTGATTGGTCCCTATTGTCTAGGTAGACCACAAGTTCCTGAGCATTAAGTCAGGAGATTTTGGTCTGGGTTCCGATTGGCTTGTGGGCGGTGGGGTGAGGTCAGGGGATTTCCAAAGATTCTTTTCCTGGAACCTTACACAATGGAGTTTTTCTGTTAACAAAATGGAGTAGCTTAGATTCTTCACATGGCTACATGATGGACGCGCGCCGCCCCCCCCTCCGCCCCGCCTTGCCCAGCCTTCACACATGATCTGCCTTTGGTTTCAAATTC
This sequence comes from Raphicerus campestris, assembly GCA_006410735.1. NCBI lineage: Eukaryota > Metazoa > Chordata > Mammalia > Artiodactyla > Bovidae > Raphicerus > Raphicerus campestris. The sequence continues at coordinate 31,353 of SJYW01029347.1, forward strand.
TGCCTTCCTGCTTTCTTGTCCTCAATTTAGGTGGCACTACAAGGAGGAAATCTTCCCTGAGAGCCACAGACGAGGAGAGGTGTTCTTGCTAGCATCCCAGTGCAGGCATCCCATCTTTTCATGGCGCTGTTCAGTTCGTCATTGCCGTTGCTTATTTACTTCTCTGTACCTCCCAATCGACTGTAAATGAAAGTGTTAGTTGCTCAGTTGTGTCTGATGCTTTGTGACCCCAGGGACTGTAGCCCTGCAGGCTCCTCTGTCTGTGGAATTCTCCTGCAAAGAATACTGGAGTGGGTTGCTGTTTCCTACTCCAGGGGGTCTTCCCGACCCAGGAACTGAACCTGCATCTGCTGCATTGCAGGCAGATTCTTTACTGTCTGAGCCACTAGGGAAGTCCTGATAGGCTGTAAGGGCTGGCATGGAACGGCCCGTGTCTGTTGTTGTGTGTATCTGTTGTTGTGTGTGTCTGTTGTTGTGTGTATCTGTTGTTACGTGTTTTAGGTTTGTTACAGTGATACTCTGCTTACAGGTGTCAAAATCTGTTCTTGTTACCTTTTTTTTTTTTTAAACCCTCAAAGCTTAGTGGTAGAAAACAGTCATCATTTGTATGCTCATTGAATACATAGATCAGAAATTTGGAAAGGACATAATCCAAATGTGGGTA
>SJYW01029347.1:50285-76357 GCA_006410735.1 Raphicerus campestris
ACCAAAAGAAGGGAATATAAATTTTCCTTTAGTAAAAATTTCACTAGTTCCAGTCAGTGAACATTTATTAGGTACCTAGAGAATGACAACCCATGTGCTAGGCAAATTAGCAAAGATCACTTGGTGTATTTTTGCTATTCGTGAATTACAGCATGAGTTTCCACCTCTGCTGACAAAATTGCTAGAGGTCAGAGGAGAGGAGAAAGTCCTGAGTTGAAATTGGATGGCATTTCAAAAGAGATAATAAACTGTATAAAGCACAGCCATTAATTTCAATATTAAGAATACATTTATTCACTTAATTTGGTGATTTAATGCTATGCCTTTTAAAGCTGCAGTAACTGGTAGCTTATTTTCTGTTTATAGTAGTGCAACAAAAATAGTAAAGACCATTTATTGTGTTGTATTGTTTATTTGTTAATAATAGAAATTATTTCTAGGAAATTAAATGATATTAAAGGTTAAAATCTGTTTTTAATCTGTATGTTTAAAATAGTCAAAGATAATTGTATGTTTGGAATAAAATTGTAACATTCTGTTGTGTTTTACTTAAGAGTAATTAATGTCATCATGCTTTGTAATTTAATTCAGCTAAAAGAAAATCTATTTTCTTCATGTAGGTGTTTGCTTTTTATTATCTTATTTCCATTTTTTTTTGGAAAAAAATACACACATTATTCTCAACACAGAAAAAAGATGAACGAGATATGAGTAAATTATTTTGACACATGTACTCATTAAATAAAATACAATTGTCTAGGAAGGGATTTTAAAGTAAGCAATGTAAATGAATTAGTGACAAAGTAGGAAGAATGAGTTAAGATAAATGTAGAACAGGTTTGGGGGCACTCTGGTATGTTTTCAAATGCTTAGCTGCTTTCTACCAGCATTTCTGCTAGTGGAATTTGGTAGTTTTGAATTTTATGTATCTACTAGTCAGTAACTTCTTAGTAAAGGTAAAGAGTATACTCTTTAATATTATCATGAAAGCAACTTTTTGTTTGTATGGTGGTGCTAGTGGTAAAGAATCTGCCTGCCAGCACTGAAGATGAGGGTTTGAATTCCTGGGTCAGAAAGATCCCCTGGAAGAGGATATGGCAACCCACTCCAGTGTTCTTGCCTGGAGAATCCCTTGGACAGAGGAGCCTGGCGGGCTGCAGACCATGGGACTGCAAAGAGTCAGACACGACCTAGTAACTGAACACAAGCGCACATACTCTCTCACACACCCACACACACAGTTATTAAGTATAATGGCTAATGTTGTATGTAAGCAGTCTTTTTTGAGAAAAATATGAACCCTTAGAGTAATTTCATTGCTTAATATAATCACATGTCTGATTCTGTTGGCAAAAAAACAAAAAAAAATTTTGCAAACAATCTAAGATGACTAAAATCTGTTTTATCTTAGTAATTTCATTGGCCAAGAATATAAATGTACTCAAAGATACAAAATTTACCTTTTTTTCCTGTGGCTATACCAATGATATGTCCTATACTAATATTAGAAAATTGCTATGTTTTCGTCTTTATAATGAGGCATAAGATCCTTTAGAGGTTATCTGGTAAGAGCGGTAAAAGGAAGACCTTGGTGTTAGTACACTCTTCATGCTGTGTGATATTTTGTTATATATGTTGAGTGTTCACAACTCCATAATTTATAGCAAATGTTATGAAATGCATACATAACAGATTCTCACTTCTAGATTTGGCACTTACCACATTTTTTTACATAGACAAAAGCTTTATCAATTTTGTTTTTTAACATCATGGTTTTAGCACTTGTTAATACATGAAAGGTGGGTTTAGCCAGTAATAGAGTCTCCATGCTTGATATTCTGTTCAAGGAGCATTTGATATATCTGAACATTTTGAAAAGGATGCAGATGTTACTCTAAGTAGTTTTAAATTCATGTGTTGTATAATTTCTTGGATTCTGGTCACGGCTATAAAATATCACAAAATGTTTTTATAGGGAGTAGTTAGGCTCAAAAGTATATTTGATATTTTCAACATCAATGTATATACATATGAGTGAGATGCAGGAGAAGCAAACACATAGAAGGAGGTGGAAGAGAATAAAAAGGATGAGGAGGAAGTAGAGAAAGGAGGAGAGGGATTAGTGTTGATAAGAAATATGTTTCAGAGTTTAATATGTATTTATTGAACATAACACTATAAGTTTTGATATCTTTTAAAATTTAACTTTATCTTTCAATTTGCATTCTTTTTTCTTTCATTATCGTTAGTTTATAGTGTTACATGTTTCAGGTGTACAGCATAGTGATGCACTATTTTTGAAGGTTATACTCCATTTATAGTTATTAGAAATATTGACTATATTCCCTGTGTGCAGTATCTCCTTGTAGCTTGTTGATTTTTTACATCACAGCTTTTATCTCTTACTCCCCTGCCCCCTTCCCTCTCCCCACTAGGAACCACTAGTCAGGTCTCTATATCTGTGAGATATATGTCTGTATATTTTTTTATTATATTTGCTAGTTTGTTTTCCTTCTTGGATTCTGTATGATAATTGGTATTGTACAATATCTGTCTTTTTGTTACTTTGCTAGATTTAATACCCTGTGTCCATCCATTTTGCTGCAAACTGAGTTATTTTATTCTTTCCTCTTCTTTCCTATGGGTAGTATTACATTGTGTGGATATGTGTGCATGCATGTATGTCTATCACATCTTTATCCATTTATCTGTTGATGGACATTTAGGTTGCTTCCATCTTAGCTATTGTAAATAATGCTGCCATAAATATTGGGATGTATATATCTGTTAAATTCATTTCTTTGGACATATATCCAGGAGTGGATTTTCTGAGTCATGTGATAGTTCTATTTTTAATTTTTCAAGAAACCTCCATTCTGTTTTCCACAGTGGCTACCCCCATATACATTCCCACTAACAGTGTACAAGGGTTCCCCTTTCTCTCTACACCCTCACCAACATTTATTATTTGTGTTCTTTTTGATGATAGCCATTCTGGCAGGTGTAATGTGATACCTCATTGTGGTTCTGATTTTGCAGTTCTCTAATGAAAAGCAGACATTACTTTGCCAACAAAGGCCCATCTAGTCAAGGCTATAGTTTTTCCAGTGGTCATGTATGGATGTGAGAGTTGGACTATAAAGAAAGCTGAGCACTAAAGAATTGATGCTTTTGAACTGTGGTGTTGGAGAAGACTCTTGAGAGTCTCTTGGACTGCAAGGAGATCCAACCAGTCCATTCTAAAGGAGATCAGCCCTGGGTGTTCTTTGGAAGGAATGATGCTAAAGCTGAAACTCCAGTACTTTGGCCACCTCATGCGAAGAGTTGACTCATTGGAAAAGACTCAGATGCTGGGAGGGATTGGGGGCAGGAGGAGAAGGGGATGACAGAGGATGAGACCAACTCAATGGACATGGGTTTGGGTGGACTCCGGGAGTTGGTGATGGACAGGGAGGCCTGGCGTGCTGCAGTCAATGGGGGCGCAAAGAGTCAGACAGGACTGAGTGACTGAACTGAACTGAATGATTAACAAAGTTGAGCATCTTTTCATGTGTCTTTTGCTCATCTGTATGACTTCCTTGGAAAAATGTCTGTTCTGATCTTTTGTGCATTTTTCAGTCAGGTTGTTTGTTTTTTGATGTTCAGTTGTATATATGAGCTGTTTGAATATTTTGCATATTACCCCTTATTAATCATATAATTTTCAAATCTTTTCTCCTATTCAGTAGGTTGTCTGTTAATTTTGTTGATCATTTCCTTTGCCCTGAAAAAAGATTTTGGTTTAATTAGGCCCCCCCCTTTTTTTTCTTTCTCTAATAGGAATTTTTCTGGGGTTCATACTTTCAAAGAGACAGATCCAAGAATATGTTGTTCTGATTAAGGTCAAAGAATGTTCTGTTTATGTTTTCCTCTATAAATTTTATTGTTTCTGGTCATATATGTAGGTCTTTAATCCATTTTTGGTTTATTTTTTATATGGTGCTAAAAATGTTCTAACAACTTCATTTTTTACCATGTGGCTCTCTAGCTTTCCCAGCACCATTTATTAAAAAGACTCTTTTCTCTGTTATGCCTTCTTGCATCTTTTTAAATAGACTAATTTATGTGTGGGTTTATTTCTGGGCTCTGTTTGGTTCCATTTATCTATATGTCTGTTTCTGTGCCAGCAGCATAGTGTTTTGATTACTGTAGCTTTGTAGTATAGTCTAAAGTCAGGGGAAACGCTATTTCAGGCTCTATTGTTCTTAAAGATTGTTTTAGCTATCTAGAGTCTTTGTGTTTCCTTACATATGAAAAAATTATTTTGTTCTCGTTCTTTGAAAAATGCCACTGGTATTTTTGATAGGGATTATTTTATCGTTTTTCTGATTCATTTTTGCATTTGGAGCTCCATGGTGATCCTGGTACTATGGGTACTTTTGGTGCAGACTACATTGCTTTGCCTCCTTTTTAAGCAAGATTTTGACCCTCTCACCCCTTGGCCTCCAGCTACCATGACTCCATATTTTATATAATCCAACCTAGCAGATGGGCTACTCCATCTTCATTAAAGCTGTCGCCATACTTATAGCTCCTCTAGTGTGAGAAACAAATGTCTAAATAAATAATAATGATTGCAGTCAGTGCTTGGAGAGCTTAGATAGAGATGTGGAGCTGGAGCCCAGTGGATGGAGTGACTGCCAACCAAAGGCAGACAGAGGATGACCTGAGTCAGGGATGAGCCGTCACTTCCATGGCAAAGGAGGATAAATGCCTTTAGGGATGAGAAGGAGCACAGTTAAAGCTCTGGAGTTGTGAAGAAGAACATGCCTTGAGGATGAGGAGAAGTGAAGCAGAAGCTTGCGTTGCAGAAGTGAGAACATCTGGAGCCAGATTTTAATGCTCTCCAGTGGGAATTTTTATGTGGTTCATACTTTATTCTCAGGGTAATGAGGAGCTGTGCTAAGAGTGATGATAACAACCATTTATTGAGGGCTAACCATGGGCAGTGGGTTGCTTAAGTTATTTGCATGTATTATCTTCTTGCTAATTGGTAGGTAAAGAAACTAAGAGATTAAGTAACTTAACCAGAGTCACCTAGTAGGCGGCCTGCATAGCTGCATCTGGGGCCACACAGGCTCAGATTACAAAGGTTTTGCTCCTAATGTAGTGCTTCACTGCCCTCTGTTAACAGTTTTTAAAGAGAGGGGATATCTATTGATGCAAGATCTGTTTAAGGATGATATTTTAGCAATAATGTGGAGGAAGCCTCTGGAGGAAAAGGTAGTCCAGAGCAGTAGTGCAGGTGAAAAATCCTGAGTCCAAATAAAAACATTGGTGGGAAATTGTTGAGTCTGCTACTGAAGAAGCTTTCTCTCTGCCTGTGATTCCTCTCTTTACTCCTAGAACCCACCCTGCCTCCCCTTGGAATCAGAATGGCTGTCATCGAAAAGAACACAAATAACAAAAGGTAACAAGGATATGGAGAAAAGGGAACCTTAGTACACTATTGATGGGAATGTAGATTGGTGCAGCCATCATGAAAAACAGTAAGGAAGTTTCTCAAAAAGCTAAAAATAGAACTACCATATGACCCAGCAGTTCCATTCCTGAGTGCATTTCCAAAGATAATGAAAACACTGATTTGAAAAGATATGCACCCCAGTGTTCATAACAGCATCGTTTATAGTAGCCATGAGATGGAAGCAAGATAAGCATACACACACAGACACACACACACATATACGTTAACACAATGGCATAGTGAAAGTGAAGTCGCTCAGTCATGTCCAACTCTTTGCGACCCCATGGACTGTAGCCTACCAGGCTCCTCTGTCCATGGGATTTTCCAGGCAAAAATACTGGAGTCGGTTGCCATTTCCTTCTCCACAGGATCTTCCCAACCCAGGGATCGAACCAGGGTCTCTGGCATTGCAGGCAGACACTTTACCATCTGAGCCACCTCAATAGCATGCCACTCAGCCATAAAAAAAGAAGGAAATCCTGCCATTTGCAATAGCATGGATGATAACGATGATAAGTAAATAATTGAGACAGAGAAAGACGAAGCTATACGATACTACTTATATGTAGAACCTAAACAACAACAGCAACAACAACACGCTAGTGAATGTAACAAAAAAGACTCACAGAGATCAAGCTAGTAGTTAACAGGAGAAACAGGAGCAGGGGAGAGGCAGTAAGGGGTGGGGATGAAGTGGCACAGACTGATACATGTATAGAGTAACTTACAAGGATTTAGTGTACAACATAGGGAGTATAGCCAGTACTGCCCCTACTGTGTGTGCGTCCTCAGCCATGTCTGACTCTTTGTGACCACATGGACTATAGTCCACCAGCTTCCTCTGTCCATTGGATTTTCTAGGCAAAAATACTGGAGTAGGTTGCCATTTCCTCCAGGGGAATCTTCCTGACCCAGGGATCAAACCTGTGTGTTTTGAGTCTCTTACATTGGCAGGCAGGTTCTTTACCAGCTAAGCCACCAGGGAAGCCACATTGCCAACATTTTATAACAACTGTAAATGGAGCATACCTTTAAAAATTTTTTGTATTTTTTGTATAAATTGCAACATATAATATTGGACATCAACTTTACTTCAATTAAATTTTTTTTGAAAAAAAAGAGAGGAAGCTTCTTGTAAGCCAGAAGCTCACCTGCCATTGTAATATGCCTATATAAATACTACAGAGGAGGAGACCTCTGGATCAGAGATTAGACCATTTATTCACACAGCATTTTAGAAGCAGTAATTCCCCTGTGTTCCAGTTCCTCATGAGCCCATGCAGTGTGGACTAGACACATCTGTGCATGCAGAGACTGCACCGAGGGAGAGGAACCCCTACATTATGAAACTCAAGAGTTTCTCTAGGGCAGCAAGCATGTTTTCCCCTCTTTCCCCATGGAGAGAGAAATTTTGTCTAGGGAGGGGCGGGAAAGGTCTAGAGCTTTTATTACCCTTAACATGTAAGCAAATATCTCTGAGGGAGATAAGCCCTTAAATCTCTCTGGAAAAATTCTCTATCTCTAACTTTCATTCAATCATCTTTTACCCAGGTTGCTGGTAATTTTTACCCAGAAAGTCCTGAGTATGCAGAAATGTGAACCTATTTATGAAACATAGTCTCCCAGCAGTGGTGTGAACAATCTATTGAAATTAGAATTGCTATTTTATAAGATACTGGAATCAGTCCATCTCTAGCTTTGAATATCTACTACACCAATTGAAGTGGACAGTTTTTGAGACCAAATTATCTGTTTAAAAGGTGTTCCTTAAAGAAATTTCTGGGTTATTNTGAAATTAGAATTGCTATTTTATAAGATACTGGAATCAGTCCATCTCTAGCTTTGAATATCTACTACACCAATTGAAGTGGACAGTTTTTGAGACCAAATTATCTGTTTAAAAGGTGTTCCTTAAAGAAATTTCTGGGTTATTCAAGTGATAGTCTTGGTTTGTATGTTTTTACGTTGAGTGCCAATAAATTATGTTTGAAGGGAATCGTATTTATTCTGCACTCTGCAAGTTTCTCAAGAAGTATTGATAAATGTTTAACAGAAGGACCAAGGAATCTTGTTTTTATCCAGAAGCCTGGGAATTTCAGGATTATAGAAATGTGTCTTGTGAATCTATTCTATGTAATAAAAAATTGCATGGGGTGTGAAATTTAAAAAAATAGTTTATTTTAGTTGATAATGTAAATCTTAGTTTAGGCTTTAGTTGAATACTTCGTAGGTCTTGCATTTTATTTCTCAAATGTGTATATATATATGTATATATATATTGAAATGTATGTGTATATATATATTGAAATGATGATAGCAATAACAAGTCATGTTGAAATAAGAAATTCCACTATTCTGCCACCACCACTTTACTTTTCTATATTACCTTGTACTTCAGACACATTTAGCAGGATTTTAGTACATATTAGACACTCTCATCTTTCCTATTAGCGTTGTGTTATGTTTATTTATGGAGTTGTGAGAAGAACAGAATAGAAAATTAATCATATGAGTTAGATGTAGTCAGTCTTTCTATTTTAAGTTTGCCAGAGTAGCCCTAGGCTAGCGTTAGTCCTGACAGTGACAAGTTAAACTAGTGACAGGGATAAAGTGAGCTCTTGTCATAGCTGTTAGCCAAGGTGAGAGTGCCAGTTTCACTTTATGTTGATAGCTTTGTAATAGTGATTTTACAAGGCTCTTTTGGGAGCTTGACTGTTGTTTCATCAGAGTTGTTCAGTCTATAATTTCTTTAAAATATCAATTATTTTTGCATGTATATTCATACATCATAATCATTTTAAGAGAAATGTTTTTGCTACATAAGCTCCTAGATCTGTTAAAAGCACTTGCGCATCTGAACATGGATCAAGTGAAGTCTCAAAATTTGTTGTCTACCTGGAGCATTTGCTTTACAGTGGGGCTTCATACACATCTCTGAAGAATCTGGTTCAGTTGGTCTGATGGGAGGCCTGCTAAATTTGTATTTTTAAACTGTACCCCCAGGTGATTTTGATGCAAGTATTAGACCGTATTGAGAAAATTTCAACTTAAGAGTTTGTCTACTTCAAACACTTACTTATTAGGTGAATACACTATGGACTAGGGAGAGTGACTATCAGAAAGGCTGCAGTGAACAAAAAACAGCTGTACGCTGTGTTAAAAAGAAATATTATTGGCTCCTTCAAGAGGAAATTGAGAGGCAAAGGGTTTCAGGTCTGGCTCATTTAGGACCCAGCTCTGTCTCTCTCTGGTTACTGAGCTCTTTCCTTCCCCTGAGCAACATGTCGCTGCGCTCACTTCTCCTGTGGTTGCTGGACAGTCACATTGGCCACAGGAATGGTATGTTCCTTGATTCTATTTGGCAGTCATTCCCTGAAACTTCTTAGCTTATTGGCCGGAATTGGATCACAGTTCCATCCCTAAAATAATTTTTGACAGAGGAAACAGAATCACTATGATTGATGTAGACTAATTCTTTCTCATTTTTGGAGCTGAAATCACGTTTATGATCTACCTTGCCTACTACTAAATGGGCAAAGGTAAAATAAATGTAGTAGAAATTGAAAGCTACAGTGCATTGTTTAAGAAAACATTTATCTTGAATATTGTTTTTCATCGAAATTATGCAAAGTGTTATTGCTTCTCTATAAAGCCTTTCTTTTATTTTTCTTTTCTTAACATGCTTAACAGTCTTACTCTCTTAGGATAACACTGTAATCTCCAAACTTTAAAGTGTTTTTAATATATAAAAGTTAAAGTCACTCGGTCGTATCTGACTCTTTGCGACCCCATGGCCTACACAGTCCATGGAATTCTCCAGGAATAGAATACTGGAGTGGTAGCCTTTCCCTTCACCAGGGGATCTTCCCAACCCAGGGATCAAACCCAGGTCTCACACAATGCAGGTGAATTCTTTACCAGCTGAGCCACCAGGGAAGCCCAAGAATACTGGAGTGGGTAGTCTTTCCCCTCTCCAGTGGATCTTCCCCATGCAGGAGTTGAATTGGGGTCTCCTGCATTGCAGGCTGATTCTTTAATAGCTGATCTCACAGGGAAAGAAAGCACCAAAGAGCAAGTTTTTATATTATTATTTAATCGAGGTTCTAATCGGAAATATAATTAACGTGTCACATTCATGTCACATCAGCTTGCTATTGTCAGTAAGTCTCATTATTAACTATACACCGCCATGTCAGAGCTGAGAATATGGTGTTGAATCCAGATAGGTAAGACTCTGTGCCAGTGGACGTGTATGCAGCTGAATACAATCTTGTCTCTGTTCAGAGTGCTGTAACTTATCATGGACTGAGTGGCTTAAATAACAGATAATCCTGTTCTGGTGCCTGCAAGTCTGTTAGCAGGTTGCCAGCACCGTCAGGTTCTTGGTGAAAACCCTCTTTTTGATTGTGTGGTCACATGGCCTTTCCTTGGTGCCCAGAGAGGGGAGGGGAGAGAAATCTTTGAGTCTGTTAATTTCTTTTCTAATTTTAAGTTTCTTAAGAAATATTTGTTTTAAATATTTGTTTTCAAATAAGTTCAGTCGTGTCTGACTCTTTGAGACCCCAAGGACTGCAGCACGCCAGGTCTCCCTGTCTATCACCAACTCCCAGAGCTTACTCAAACTCATGTCCATTGAGTTGGTGATGCCATCCAACCATCTCATCCTCTGTCTTCCCCTTCTCCTCCTGCCCCCAATCCCTCCCGGCATCAGGATCTTTTCCAGTGAGTCAGCTCTCGCATCAGGTGGCCAAAGTATTGGAGTTTCAGGTTCACCATCAGTCCTTCCAGTGAACACCCAGGACTGATCTCCTTTAGGATGGACTGGTTGGATCTCCTTGCAGTCCAAGGGACTCTCAGGAGTCTTCTCCAACACCACAGTTCTAAAACATCAATTCTTCAGTGCTCAGCTTTCTTCATAGTCCCAACTCTCACATCCATACATGACTGCTGGAAAAACCATAGCCTTAACTAGATGGACCTTTGTTGCAAAGTAATGTCTCTGCTTTTTAATAAGCTGTCTAGGTTGGTCATAACTTTTCTTCCAAGAAGCAAGCGTCTTTTAATTTCATGGCTGCAGTCACTATCTGCAGTGATTTTGGAGCCCAAAAGAATAAAATCTGCTACTGTTTCCACTGGTTCCCCATCTGTTTGCCTTGAAGGGGTGGGCCCAGATGCCATTTCATTTCCTTATTTGAGTCCGTCAGGTGTTAGCTGAGGCGTGTGGGATCTAGCTCTCTGATCAGGGATTGAACCTGGGACTCCTGCGCTGGGAGCACAGTCTTTGCCCCTGGACCACCAAGGAAGTCCCTGGAGTCTTATCATTTTTAATGAGGGCATTAATCCCGCCACGGGGGCTCGACTTTCATGACCTCGTGTAAACCTGATTATCTGCCACGTGTCTCACCTCCATCCACATTGGTGATCAGGGCTTCAAAATGTGAATTCAGAGTGTAGAGGACACAGATGTTTAGTCTGCACCGAGTATAGTGTGGTGAGTATGGTGACAGGAAGGCACGCCAGGAGCCATGGGAGCCTGGGTTAGGAGAGGATCTAACCAAGATTGAGAGGGCTGTGTCAAGCGCCTGGAGGAAGTAATATTTAAGTTTGATCTTTAACAGTAATAAGGTAGAAAGGGCTAGCAGAGATAGTTTCCAGAAAAAGGAAGGCGAGGAAGACAGTTTGGTTGAGTGTACCCTACGTTCAGCATGTCATTGTGTTTGGAGCAGAGCTGGCTGGTGCGGGGCCAGAGCAGAACACCCAGGGATGTGGGTGGAGAGACTCCCAGCACCAGATTCTTAAAGGCCTTTGTAAGTTATACTGTAGAGTTGTGACTTCATCTTGGAGCAAATAGGGAGCCAGTGAATAACATTTAAAGAAGGAATTGCCATTCTTGAATCCATACCTTCAAGGGGTGACTTTTTCCTCCGTGAATAGTGCATTTCAGAAGGTAAGCTAAACAATTGGAAAAGTGTTGGTTGATCGAAATGAAGGCTGAAAGTCCGATTGAATTAGCAGAGGTGTTTCATAGGTTGAATCAGCGGGGCTTTGTGTTTAGGGACTTCATTGGGTTAGGATTTAGATCCCTTGGAGAAGGGAATGGCTGCCCATTCCTGTACTCTTGCCTAGAGAGTTCCATGGACAGAGGAGCCTGGTGGGCTACAGTCTATGGGGTCACAAAGAGTCAGACGTGACTGAGTAACTAACACTTTCACTTTTTTCAGTGGGTTAGGAAGAGGGGACTTTGGGGATTGATGCAGAGTGTCTAACCTAGAAAACTGTGATTTGTAACGCCAGCCGCTGTGATGGCCATAAATTGGATGATGCCTCTCCATCCTTTTCAATGCCCGTCCTATCTCCAGGACATGAACATGATGAATACATTTGTGCCTGACAAAGTGATATATATATATGTTGTTATCAGCTCTTTTGTTCTTAAGTTTTACATTTTAAGTTTTATATCAATACCACTAATATCCGTAAACATAAAAAATGTATTTAGACATATCTTTTTCAACTCTTACTTGAAGTCTTCCTGATTTTGGTCATTTAAAAATGACTAATTTTCATTTGGCATTTAAACGTACAATACTGCACAGGTATGTCAGTTTTGAATTATGAAATAGCAAAAAATGAAATATTTGTTAAGAGTTTTCGCACAGTAATTATTTTTTCATTACTGCAACACATAGAGCTTTCTGAAATAAACTATAATCAGGTCTCTATGAATAAATTCAAACCAATCAGAATTTTTTCACAAAAGTGTTTTTTACCACTCATAGTGAGCTTGAAGTTCCTTGCCAGCTGTAAAAGTATGTTACTGTAGCATCAAAAAAACTACATGAAGAAAATGAAATGTATGATAATTTCCTACATTTTTCTTAGTTGAGCATAAATGTTGACAGAACTGACAGTCTTACATGTACAAGCTCTTACATGCAAAACATGTCTGATTTAATACTCAAACAGTCAGAATCATTCATGCTCTCTTACATTTTGCAATTGATATTTTTTTTCTTAAAGGATCTCCTTTTTATGGTGGTTCATTACAAAGTACTTGGGATTCCACTGTAGGATCTTTAAAGATTTTTGACAAATAAGAGGAAAGAAACTAAATTCTAACTTTCTACATTATCTATTTATATATTCATTTTTAGACAGAATTGCATTATGTATATAGGTTGACTTTAAAGTTTTGAGCTCCAGGGTCATACTTGGTATTCTTTTTATTTATGTTTCATACTGTATTATTTCAGAGCAAATAATTTTGGCCTGATTTTTTTTTCTTGCATGTGTCCTTATTAAAATGTATTTTAAAATCCAATTCAGTCCTATTCTCTCTTTTATTCATTTTAAACTGTATGTGTTGCGTGTTCTCAGCCGATCATCAGGTTATTATTTAGCTTTAATTTTTTAATATGCTGGGTCATTATATTTGCTCTATTTGTCTCTTAGTCTCTTCCTCCAAAAAATACCTGCTATCCGTGAGCTGAAAATCAGTTATCTAATTTCATTATTAACTCTCTTTGTCAGAGTCAACTTTTGTATCTTTCCTTTCTGTTTTTGGAAAGTCTGTCAAATATGATAATTCATGATTTGATTTTTACATTATTACGTAATGTTCTTTTGAATTCCACCATGGCTTTAGAAATGATCTATGATTCTTTATGCAACCCGCTTAGTATATTTTATTCTTTGCATTTGTGCTAAATGGTATGACATAGTCTATGCTGCAAGAATAAATGCAAATCTATTTCTTCTCGTGCTGCATGACTTAGGTGATGGTGCACACTGTTCCACACAGGCACTCAGTGATCAAAGCTGGTGGAGCCTGACTGTTACCAGTACCACTTGGGACAGGCCATGTCATCAGTTACCACATCATGATTTAATTTTTCTGGCTTACTGGCCAGAAGCGGTCATTAAGCCCCTCTCTTAGCCCACCAAACTTCATGTGCCTAGAGGAAAAAGAGACCCATGTATCAGTGAGGGCTAGAAATCGGTGGTTACCTTTTTAAGATTTATCTTTTTTTTTTTTTTGGCAATTATGGGTCTTTGTTGCTGTTGTTTCTCTAGCTGCAGAGAGCAGGGGCTGTTCTTTGCTGTGGGACCCAGGATTGTCATTGTGGTGGTTTGTCTTGCTGCAGAGCGTGGATGCTAGGCACACGAGCTTCAGCAGTTGCAGCGAGTGGGCTCAGTAGCCGTGGTTCCGGTGCTCTAGAACGCAGACTCAGTGCTTGTGGCACACGGGCTTACCTGCTCGTGGCATGTGGGATCTTCGGGGACCAGGGATCTTCCTGATGTCCCCTTCATTACAAGGCAGATTCCTAACCAGTGGAACACCAGGGAAGCCTGGTTATTTTTAAAAGTTTTTGAGTGTATAGAGCAGATGCTACCTAAATGTTACCTGTTGTGTTTTTGATGCAAAACTTTCTCAGATGTATGATTGTTCTCTTGCTTTGGTTTGGCAGAATATAGAATGCAAAGCATCCAAATATCATGTTTTACTTGTAGTTAGTGTGTTTGAACATACCAATTTATACTGTATGAAATACTTACAGATATCTTAAAATGCTTTCNAATAAAATCTGCTACTGTTTCCACTGGTTCCCCATCTGTTTGCCTTGAAGGGGTGGGCCCAGATGCCATTTCATTTCCTTATTTGAGTCCGTCAGGTGTTAGCTGAGGCGTGTGGGATCTAGCTCTCTGATCAGGGATTGAACCTGGGACTCCTGCACTGGGAGCACAGTCTTTGCCCCTGGACCACCAAGGAAGTCCCTGGAGTCTTATCATTTTTAATGAGGGCATTAATCCCGCCACGGGGGCTCGACTTTCATGACCTCGTGTAAACCTGATTATCTGCCACGTGTCTCACCTCCATCCACATTGGTGATCAGGGCTTCAAAATGTGAATTCAGAGTGTAGAGGACACAGATGTTTAGTCTGCACCGAGTATAGTGTGGTGAGTATGGTGACAGGAAGGCACACCAGGAGCCATGGGAGCCTGGGTTAGGAGAGGATCTAACCAAGATTGAGAGGGCTGTGTCAAGCGCCTGGAGGAAGTAATATTTAAGTTTGATCTTTAACAGTAATAAGGTAGAAAGGGCTAGCAGAGATAGTTTCCAGAAAAAGGAAGGCGAGGAAGACAGTTTGGTTGAGTGTACCCTACGTTCAGCATGTCATTGTGTTTGGAGCAGAGCTGGCTGGTGCGGGGCCAGAGCAGAACACCCAGGGATGTGGGTGGAGAGACTCCCAGCACCAGATTCTTAAAGGCCTTTGTAAGTTATACTGTAGAGTTGTGACTTCATCTTGGAGCAAATAGGGAGCCAGTGAATAACATTTAAAGAAGGAATTGCCATTCTTGAATCCATACCTTCAAGGGGTGACTTTTTCCTCCGTGAATAGTGCATTTCAGAAGGTAAGCTAAACAATTGGAAAAGTGTTGGTTGATCGAAATGAAGGCTGAAAGTCCGATTGAATTAGCAGAGGTGTTTCATAGGTTGAATCAGCGGGGCTTTGTGTTTAGGGACTTCATTGGGTTAGGATTTAGATCCCTTGGAGAAGGGAATGGCTGCCCATTCCTGTACTCTTGCCTAGAGAGTTCCATGGACAGAGGAGCCTGGTGGGCTACAGTCTATGGGGTCACAAAGAGTCAGACGTGACTGAGTAACTAACACTTTCACTTTTTTCAGTGGGTTAGGAAGAGGGGACTTTGGGGATTGATGCAGAGTGTCTAACCTAGAAAACTGTGATTTGTAACGCCAGCCGCTGTGATGGCCATAAATTGGATGATGCCTCTCCATCCTTTTCAATGCCCGTCCTATCTCCAGGACATGAACATGATGAATACATTTGTGCCTGACAAAGTGATATATATATATGTTGTTATCAGCTCTTTTGTTCTTAAGTTTTACATTTTAAGTTTTATATCAATACCACTAATATCCGTAAACATAAAAAATGTATTTAGACATATCTTTTTCAACTCTTACTTGAAGTCTTCCTGATTTTGGTCATTTAAAAATGACTAATTTTCATTTGGCATTTAAACGTACAATACTGCACAGGTATGTCAGTTTTGAATTATGAAATAGCAAAAAATGAAATATTTGTTAAGAGTTTTCGCACAGTAATTATTTTTTCATTACTGCAACACATAGAGCTTTCTGAAATAAACTATAATCAGGTCTCTATGAATAAATCCAAACCAATCAGAATTGTTTCACAAAAGTGTTTTTTACCACTCATAGTGAGCCTGAAGTTCCTTGCCAGCTGTAAAAGTATGTTACTGTAGCATCAAAAAAACTACATGAAGAAAATGAAATGTATAATTTCCTACATTTTTCTTAGTTGAGCATAAATGTTGACAGAACTGACAGTCTTACATGTACAAGCTCTTACATGCAAAACATGTCTGATTTAATACTCAAACACTCAGAATCATTCATGCTCTCTTACATTTTGCAATTGATTTTTTTTTTCTTAAAGGATCTCCTTTTTATGGTGGTTCATTACAAAGTACTTGGGATTCCACTGTAGGATCTTTAAAGATTTTTGACAAATAAGAGGAAAGAAACTAAATTCTAACTTTCTACATTATCTATTTATATATTCATTTTTAGACAGAATTGCATTATGTATATAGGTTGACTTTAAAGTTTTGAGCTCCAGGGTCATACTTGGTATTCTTTTTATTTATGTTTCATACTGTATTATTTCAGAGCAAATAATTTTGGCCTGATTTTTTTTTCTTGCATGTGTCCTTATTAAAATGTATTTTAAAATCCAATTCAGTCCTATTCTCTCTTTTATTCATTTTAAACTGTATGTGTTGCGTGTTCTCAGCCGATCATCAGGTTATTATTTAGCTTTAATTTTTTAATATGCTGGGTCATTATATTTGCTCTATTTGTCTCTTAGTCTCTTCCTCCAAAAAATACCTGCTATCCGTGAGCTGAAAATCAGTTATCTAATTTCATTATTAACTCTCTTTGTCAGAGTCAACTTTTGTATCTTTCCTTTCTGTTTTTGGAAAGTCTGTCAAATATGATAATTCATGATTTGATTTTTACATTATTACGTAATGTTCTTTTGAATTCCACCATGGCTTTAGAAATGATCTATGATTCTTTATGCAACCCGCTTAGTATATTTTATTCTTTGCATTTGTGCTAAATGGTATGACATAGTCTATGCTGCAAGAATAAATGCAAATCTATTTCTTCTCGTGCTGCATGACTTAGGTGATGGTGCACACTGTTCCACACAGGCACTCAGTGATCAAAGCTGGTGGAGCCTGACTGTTACCAGTACCACTTGGGACAGGCCATGTCATCAGTTACCACATCATGATTTAATTTTTCTGGCTTACTGGCCAGAAGCGGTCATTAAGCCCCTCTCTTAGCCCACCAAACTTCATGTGCCTAGAGGAAAAAGAGACCCATGTATCAGTGAGGGCTAGAAATCGGTGGTTACCTTTTTAAGATTTATCTTTTTTTTTTTTTTGGCAATTATGGGTCTTTGTTGCTGTTGTTTCTCTAGCTGCAGAGAGCAGGGGCTGTTCTTTGCTGTGGGACCCAGGATTGTCATTGTGGTGGTTTGTCTTGCTGCAGAGCGTGGATGCTAGGCACACGAGCTTCAGCAGTTGCAGCGAGTGGGCTCAGTAGCCGTGGTTCCGGTGCTCTAGAACGCAGACTCAGTGCTTGTGGCACACGGGCTTACCTGCTCGTGGCATGTGGGATCTTCGGGGACCAGGGATCTTCCTGATGTCCCCTTCATTACAAGGCAGATTCCTAACCAGTGGAACACCAGGGAAGCCCGGTTATTTTTAAAAGTTTTTGAGTGTATAGAGCAGATGCTACCTAAATGTTACCTGTTGTGTTTTTGATGCAAAACTTTCTCAGATGTATGATTGTTCTCTTGCTTTGGTTTGGCAGAATATAGAATGCAAAGCATCCAAATATCATGTTTTACTTGTAGTTAGTGTGTTTGAACATACCAATTTATACTGTATGAAATACTTACAGATATCTTAAAATGCTTTCTCAGGTTGAATACTAGCTAGTTGCTCCTGTCTACCACTTATTGGATATTTCTTCTCATTGCTGATTTAAATTGACTCTGTGTACTAAATGCTTATGTCTTTTAACCAGCTGGTAGGGAAAAGCATTACATCTTTTTCTTAAAAATTTTTTTGAATCATCTTTATATATTTAACCTTCAAGTGAATTTTAGACT
This sequence comes from Raphicerus campestris, assembly GCA_006410735.1. NCBI lineage: Eukaryota > Metazoa > Chordata > Mammalia > Artiodactyla > Bovidae > Raphicerus > Raphicerus campestris. The sequence continues at coordinate 68,023 of SJYW01029347.1, forward strand.
CATTTTATTCCTCTTAAGATTTCTGAAAAAATAAAAGCAAGTAAAAGGGTTTCATCCCATCAATATTATTCATGATTAGTAGAAAGCTTTAGAATTATTTTTTGTGGAGTTGGCTTCCTGGATTCTAATCTCCACTGAGCCATGTTATAGCCATGTGACCTTGGGAAGATCTAGGCTCTCTGTCTCAGTTTGCTCATCTGTAAAATGGGGATGATAATATCATCTATCTTATAGGGTTTCTATGAAGATGAGTTGAGTTAGTATTTGTAAGGATCATATCACAGTGTCTTATATGTATAAGGTTTTGTATATGTAGGAGTTTTAAATTTTAACTGAAGTAAATTAAAAGCAAAACGCTGGAATACAGTGGAAATGTGTGAGCTTCTTAAGGATACTGTGTTAGAGAAATGGAGTTATTTCCCTAGTAGGAGAGAGTCACCATGTGTGAGTAGAGGCAGACAGTATCATTCTTTTGGGTGTTGGTTTTTAGGGTGGATGAACTGTAGATGTACCCGAGAACATCTGAGCTTAAAACGTTTGATATTCCTAAGGAAAGAATTCCTGTCAATGGACCCATACATATTGGGGAAAGGCTAACTGAATCCTGCCCTCAAAGCACTGTTTTCATAGTAAAGCATGCCTTTAGAAGTCTGCTGCTACTGCTACTGCTAAGTTGCTTCAGTCGTGTCCGACTCTGTGCGACCCCACAGACGGCAGCCCATCAGGCTCCCACATCCCTGGGATTCTCCAGGCAAGAACACTGGAGTGGGTTGCCATTTCCTTCTCCAGTGCGTGAAAGTGAAGTCGCTCAGTCATGTCCGACTCTTAGCGACCCCGTAGACTGTGGTCCACCAGGCTCCTCCGTCCATGGGATTTTCCAGGCAAAAGTGCTGGAGTGGAGTGCCATTGCCTTCTCCTTAGAAGTCTGCATCTTTAGCCAAAACAAACTTATTGGTTGTGAAGTCTTTGAATCAAAGATAGCAATTAAAAAGAAAATAATAATGTGTGCAGACAATCATTCATTCTCTGAATCTTCTATGTCTGTTAGTAAGGATAAGTTGGAAATTTTATGTGCTGATAATGGCTTTGTTACATTGAGTATTATATTTGAAGAATTATGAAATCTGCAAAGAAGTAATATGATCTGGCTAATGTACATTAATATTAAAATATGGAGCTGTATGAACTGAAATATGAGTATACTGTTTGCGTGACCACCTGAAGCCACATGAATCAGCTCACTTTAAAATGTTAAGAATCCCTTGCCTTCCCGTGAAAGAGGAAGATGTATACGAGATGAACTATTATTGCCACACTAGCAGAGAGCAATATACCTTCTTTACTACAGAATCAGAGAGCAATCCTCTGAGATTCTTATTTGAAGTAGAAAGGAATGAATTTTTATTGATTCGTTATTTCATTTAAGACACCATCCTGCCCTCTTGCTCTCTTGTAGTATGTGTGTTCAATAAATAATACATTCTCTTTTCTCCATGCTGCCATCTAAGAATCTGTTTGGCTCAAAATAAGGCAGGTGTTTCCACAACCTACTGTTCCGGCTTCTCTGCAGTTTTGCCTAACAGCTGTCAGGACTGGCCTTCTTAATTGCTTTATGTGAGTGATGTTAATTCGCGTTGTAATATCAAAGGTGGTTGGGGGTCACTAGCTGAATGCTCCTTGCCCAGCTGACATGGGTGTGTACGTTTCACACTGCCTCTGCTTGATTGTGATCATGGCCGTTGACCCCTGACTGCTGTATGTGCCTGGAGACTGATCGATTGAATCCACCTCGGAATGATCAGGAGCCGGGCTTGTGAGGCCAGCAACAACCAGAAGCAGAATTGCAAGTAAGACCCTCGTTTTGTTTCATGGTCTGCTTCAGCAGGGAGCTTGGTTGTGACACAAGCTACTACATTTCCATAATCAGGAAAACGAATGCCCAGACAGGTCTCTCTGCAGAGGGTTATTTGTATATTTCATCAATGAATCCTTTTGGTTTTTATTAGGAGAACTAGGGTTGTCACTTTAAGATTGTTTTAGTGACCCTAAAAAAAAGGCAAAGGGTATAATTTTATTTTTAAAATTTGTTTTTAATTGGAGGACAGTTGCTTTACAATATCATGCTGGTTTCTGCCATACATCAACATGAATCATTCATAAGGATGCATATGCCCCCTCCCTCTTCACCCTTCCCTCCATCTCCCACCCCAGCGCCCCCCTAGGTTGTCACAGAGCGCCGGGTTTGATCTCCCTGCATCATACAGCACATTCCCACTGGCTCTGTATGTTACATACGGTGATGCATATGTTTTAATGCTGCTCTCTCAATTTGTCCCACCCTCTCCTTTCCCCACCATGTCCACAGTCTGTTCTCCGTGTCTGTGTCTCTCCATTGCTGCCCTGCAAATAGACTCATCAGTACCATCTTTCTAGATTCCATACATATGTGTTGACGTACAATATTTGTTTTTCTCTTTCTGCCTTATTTCACTCTGTATAATAGGCTGTAGGTTCATCCACAGGATATACTTTTAAAATGGTACCTAGAAGGATTTCTGTGAGTGTTTAATTGAAGTTTGGATTTGGCTAGAAAACCTCTTTGGATGTTTCTAGACATTCATTCCTCTGTGAAGCTGCTGTGCTCTTTAGGGGAACTGCATAGATAGAAATCAGGCTCAGTGGGAGGTGTCACAGTTAGAAAGGCAGCAGGAATTGGGTATGTGGCTTGCATTATGTTAACTACCTCAACCTAGAGGTTAGATTTTTGCTGTCAGCTAACAACATTTTGGAGAGAGTATGTTCATTTTTATTTTTAGTATCCCATTTGGTTCTTCCCTGTCACTTCTAAGAACTCAGTTTACTGTATTCTACACTTGAACCCTGACACACCTTGACCCACACTGGAAGGACAGGATTAAGTAGCGTGAATGCATATCTCTTTGACAATATATTTGTAATGAAATGTCTCTCTGGGAGCCTGCTTAATACAAATCACCTTTCATTTTCCAACAAGGTAGCCAATGTTGGAGTCAGGTAGTAGTTTTAAATAAAAGTTCATTTTACTATCAACTTCAGAGCTCAAATTTAACACAGTTTTTAAAGGGCCATGATATAATATCTTTAATATGTTTTAGTTTCCAAATATCACTTTAGAATGAAACATTTATTTTGAAGGAACACAATGATTTGTGCTTGATTCTCATTAGGTTTTAAAATTATTAATATATTAGGTTTTTGTCTCATTCAGCATTTGGATAGTTTTGAATTATGAGGATGTGCAAAATAGATGTTAAACATGCATTATAACACAAAGCAGAGACGGCAGAAAGAAAGTGTAAGTTGAGGTATTGAGGAAGAAATCGGTATCTTTGCTGTGAGCATTCATCTTAATTTCAGGTTTTGTTTACCAACAGTTTAAAGGCCTGTACATCCTCCAAAATTGTGAAAACATTAAGAAGTCAAAGAAAATTGAAATAGGAAATGGTAATAAGAGGTCTTCAATGCCAAGTCAATACATATTATGATCCTTTGTATTTCTTATATACTTATTCTTTGTTAATACTGGTTTACAGTGTCTATCACTTAATAGTCTTTTGGTCCTGCCTTGGATTCCATATTTTTATTGAGAAAACTTATTGTCTTTTTCTAGTATAAAAGAAATAGTCATGTTAAAATATTTAGAAAAAATGTACAGTAGAAATTAATGAAAAGAATTTGTGATTAAATGATACATGATGATATTTGCTTCAAAATAATTTTGGATAGGGATAAAGAGGTGAGGGTCTAGATGAAACCCTATTGGCCCTGGTAACTTTTGTGTATGTAGTGGTTCATTGTGCTGTTCACTTTATTTTTGTATCTTTTGTTAATTTCTGTAAGTAAAATGATAAAGGTCTCTAGTCCCATTGCTCAGAGAAAATTATTTCTTCTTCTCTTTAAAAACAGATTCACAGAAATACACTTAACACATATTCATATTTTTTTTAATTTAAGCAAAATTGTACCACCCTAAAATAGAGACTCTGAGTAGAGTAGACTCAGGTTGTTCTCTCAAACGCCTGGGAGGTTCCTGTGCAGGGCCACCATTTGAAATTTGTTGACTTGTTGTTGGATGGTCAGGTTTGGTGAGTAGGTGAAGCCACATGTGAACTCGTTCAGGGGGCTTCAGTTCCAAAACACAGTTAATTGCTGTATTTGTTGTTGTTTAGTTGCTAAGTTATGTCCGACTCTGTGACCCTATGGACTGTAGCCTGCCAGGCTCCTTTGTCCATGGGATTTCCCAGGCAAGAATATTGGAGTGAGTTGCCAGGTCCTTCTCCAGGGGATCTTCCTGAGCCAGGAATTGAACCTGCATCTCCTGCACTGGCAGGCCATTTTTTTAACCACTGAGCCACCTGAGAGCCCTTCTGTTCAGTCGCTAAGTTGTGTCCGACTCTGTGACCCCGTGGACTGCAGCGCACCAGATTTCTCTGTCCTTCATTATCTCCTGGAGTTTGCTCAAACTCATGTCCATTGAGTTGGTGATGCCATCCAACCATCTGTTGTCCCCTTCTCCTCTCGTCTTCAATCTTTCCCAGCATCAGGGTCTTTTCCAATGAGTTGGGTCTTCCCATTAGATGGTCAAAATATTGAAGCTTTAGCTTCAGCATCAATCCTTCCAATAAATATTCCAGGTTGACTTCCTTTAGGATTGACTGGTTTGATCTCCTTGCTGTCCAAAGGACTCTCAAGAAGCCCTTAAAAACTTAGACATAGCTTAAATATTTTCTGTAGGCTGAGATGTGGAAAAAAATAGAAAAGTAGGGAAGCTACCTCATTCTTTCCACTCTCCTTTTGTATTACTCTCTCTTCCTCTGAAAGAAGAAACGGAGAGAAAACAGAGCAGAAGCTCAAAGGGTTTGTTTCAGAGAGTGAGAAATGAGAGTTGGATTGGCGTCTGCTTCTACTTCTAGCCCCTCGATGCCATCTACTTTAAGCCCAAGTGTGTGTCCGTTTCATATGTACAAGTTCTTTTTCCATACCCCAAGCAATAAAAAAAAAGGTCATGAGAATAGTTTCCAGGACAGATCCTGAGGTAGCATGAGTCAAAGAGTTATACAGGTGGCTAGGTAAGTCTTCTAGAAAGATAATTCCCTTAAAGAGATTTAATTATAGTTCTTTTATTTAAAGTTACCTTTTAACTTAGGTTTTTAGCAGAAGTTCACATGACTTCAACTTTGTGTGCATGCCATTATACCCTAAAAGCACGTGAGAAGCATTCTTGGTGCACTTGGCCCTTATCCACGTTAATTTTCAAAACACTATTGGAAAGTGGACCCTGTTATGGAAAATAATCTTGTTGATTATGGAAAGTTCAGTTCAATTCATGAAGCAAATGGCTGCCGATCTGTAAAAAGCTTTTCTTAATACAGCACAGGTCTCTTGGACTAGCCCACCTTTGCATGACTAGTCATTCTTGAACATTTTTTCATGGTGTATGATCCTTTTAATGTGTTGCTGGTTTCTGTTTGCTATTACTTTGTTGAGGATTTTTGCATCTATGTTCATCAGTGATATTGGCTTGTAATTTTCTTTCTTTTGGTGATCTCTTTGTCTGGTTTGGATATCTGGTTGGTGGTCATCTCATGGAATGTGTTTGGCAGTGTTCCTCCCCCTGCTGTTTTTGGGAAGAGTTTGAGAAGGGATAGGTGTTAGCTCTTCTCTAAATGTTTGACAGACTTTGCCTGTGAAGCTATCTGGCTCTGAGCTTTTGTTGTTGGGAGGTTTTTTTTTTAATCACAGTTTTGGTTTCTGTGCTTGTGATGGTCTGTTCATATTTTCTGTTTCTTCCAGGTTTAGTCTTGGAAGGCTCTACTTTTCTATGAATTTTCCATTTCTTTCAGGTTGTCCATTTTATTGGACATTGGATTTTCCTTTAACAAGGGAAAAAGCATTTGTTTCTATATTACAGGCTAGTTTGCAAGCCAGAATGATGAACGCATAAACCCCTTTATTCCTCCATCTTAGCAAGGGAACAGTATTATTTTCTGATAATTGGATCAATCAAACATTGCTTTTATAGAAAACTGGACACTGTCACTTACTGAGGAATTTGCTTGGAGTCACTTCTTTTTAATTTGCTCAGACGAGGTACTGGAAGATGGTTTTTTCTAAGATGTGGAAGATACACCCCTTGCTTTTTAAAATTGCTTTGAGTTTCTTTGGAAATGTAGGGATTTGTGAGATGTTTGAATTAATCCCACTTCTGGCTATGAAGGCAGAAGTGCACATTTATTTAACTGTTAACCTATCCTCATAAGACATCTTCCACTTTTTGTTAAGTTCATTCTCTTGACCTCAAAGCTACAGAGAGTCTTGAACTGAGAGCTCTCATCTCAACCCTTCTCTGTCCTCTCGTGTTTCATCACCCTTTCTCCCTTCCTTGCTGTCTTTTCTCTTCTCCCTTTATTTTCCTTCCTCTCTTCTTTCTCTTCCTTCTGTCTCTCCTGCTTTAAGCCCCCCTTTCTCTACCCTCTCTGCCTCCTTCTATCCCCCCTGTCCTGGAATGTGCAGTTTCAATGGTGACTAAGTTAAAATGAGAGGTCACTAGATGCCATGGCTGAGTGGCAGCCAAATACATAAATAAGTATCCAGAGAAGATGTTTTCGAACTTGACATTAATTAAAAATTAATCTCTCTGAAATAACAGGATTCCTTTATTGCTAAGGAGTAATTCAGTCAAACATTACTTGAAGCAACCTATCAACTTCATTTTGAAAGTGCCCTAGGTCTGTTGACCTTAAGCGTTGGCTTAAAGATGATCTTGCTTTGGTTTGGCAATATGTTTCAAAAACTTATTGTTATTTTTACATGGGTCCAGGAATTAGTGGAAATTTTCAACAGAAATTAATTTATTACAAAACAACTGAAAATTCAAAGTACATAAAAATTTTTCCTAATTTCTTAGAGTTTGAGTTGAAGAATTAAAATACAAGTAGACACAATACCTACCATGAAATGATATTTGGAGGAGATATTAATACTTTTCCTAAATGTTTAGGTAATTTCTGATATTAGAAAAACACCAAATTACAGCAAAAGTCAATATAAAATACTATAGAATATAAAGATACTAAAACTAAAAATCCCTCCTTAGTTGTGCCAGGTACTCCTTAGTTGTAATCAACATGGGTTTTTAAAATAGCCATTATACTGTATTGGTGTTTTTCTTTCTGGCTTACTTCACTCTGCATAATCGGCTCCAGTTTCATCCATCCCATTAGAACTGATTCAAATTTATTCTTTTTACTGACACATACATGTGGAATTTAGAAAGATAGTAATGATGACCCTGTATGTGAGACAACAAAAGAGACACAGAGGTATAGAATGGACTTTGGCCTCTGAGGGAGAGGGAGAGGGTGGGATGATTTGGGAGAATGGCATTGAAACATGTATACTATCATGTAAGAAATGAAGCACCAGTCTGTGTTCGATACAGGATACAGGATGCTTGGGGCTGGAGCACAGGGATGATCCAGAGAGATGATATGGGGTAGGAGGTGGGAGGGGGTTTCAGGATTGGGAGCTCGTGTACACCTGTGGCTAATTCATGTCAATGTATGGCAAAACCAATACAGTATTGTAACATAGAATAAAGTAAAAATAAAATTTAAAATAAAAAAAGAAAAATAAAATATAATAGCCATTAATGGAAAAATTATGAATCATACATTATGTTTATGTGGTGATATCATTTAGTAGTTCCATCTAGAAGTGGAACCCGGTAGGAGTAGAGTAGACCCAAATATTGAATAGAACAGTCACCCTGTGGAGTTCAGTGCAGTTCAGTCGCTCCATCGTCTCTGACTCTTTGCGACCCCATGAACTGCAGCACACCAGGCCTCCCTGTCCATTACCAACTCCCGGAGTTTACCCAAACGCATGTGCATCAGTCAGTGATGCCATCCAAGCATCTCATCCTCTGCTGTCCCCTTCTCCTCCCGCCTTCAGTCTTTCCCAGCATCAGGGTCTTCTCCAATGAGTCAGCTCTTTGCATCAGGTGGCCAAAGTATTGCAGTTTCAGCTTAAACATCAGTCCTTCCAATGAACACCCAGGACTGATCTCCTTTAGGGGGACTGGTTGGATAATCAGTTAAAGTTGCTATTACAAGAAATTCTCTCTACCCCTCATAATGTAGCTTAAGTAAGAGAGGTTTTTGGAAGTGTGTGGTGTGTGTGTGCATATGTGTGTGGGGAATGTGGATGCATGTATATGCTCATGAGTGTGAGTGAGTGAGTGAAGTCGCTCAATCGTGTCCGACTCTTTGCGACCCCATGGACTGTAGCCTACCAG
>SJYW01029347.1:94731-138182 GCA_006410735.1 Raphicerus campestris
AAACTGTTGAGAATTTCCTGGTGATTCAGTGGCTAAGACTCCTTACAGGAGGCCTGGGTTTGATCCCTGGTCAGGGAACTAAGAGTTTTGCATGCTGCAGCTAAGATCTCACATGCCACAACTAAGACCCAGTGCAGCCAAATAAATAAATGTTTTTAAAAATTGTTGTCATACACACACTGAAAGAAAACAAGTGATTTCCTCTTTACCTTGTATAAGGAAAGACATGTCTACTTATGATTCAAAATCCAAAGTCAATAAAAGAAAAAAATGATAATTTGGATACCATACACACAGAGCTCATGGGATAAAACACCATTAGCAAATCAAAGACAGCTTATGAACTGGTAGTAAATATTTGCAACATATGCCACAAACAAAAAGCTTAATACATCCTTAATGTACAAAGACTTCTGAGAGGCTGAGAAATAAGACTAAAGCAACAAAAAAATAAATGGGAAAAGTTATGAACTATCAATTCAAACTTGCAAGTAAAGATATAAAAATGGGACTTGAGTATGAGGGAAAAAAGTTCAAGCTCACCCATAATTAGGTAAATGCTAGTAAAAATAGTACTGAGATGCCATTTCTCAACTATCAAGTTAGTGAAAATTAAATACTGTGGTAACACATCCCACTGATGAAGCCACAAAGAAATAGTCACTCTCAAACATTGCTGGAAGGAATGCACCTACTACAACCTTTCTGAATGGAAATTGGACAATAGTTGCCTATATTACACGTGCTACTCTCTTTTGACCAGCAGCTGCACTTTTAGGAATATCCCCTGTAAATACGGTACTCTGGAAATACCTATACAAATTTATGCATTGCAATTTCAATGAGAATTTTACAGAATAGTGGAAACACCCAAATACCCACATACAAAGGAATGGTTGAATCAGCTATTGTATAGTCATTGAGAAGGGCAATGCCAAAGAATGCTCAAACTACCGCACAGTTGCACTCATNCAGGTAAATAAAATCTTGAGGATCGACAGAGAACAGATATTGACAATAAGCAGTCTGTACATTCAGAAAAGTTTGAACTAACATATATATGTATGTACATATATATATGTATGAGTATGGGTATGAGTGTGTGTGTGTATTATGGGGGAATGAGCATGAGTAGAAAAGATGAAAAAAGCCCCCTCTGCTTAGGAGAAACTATGTAGATAACAGTCTTTTCATAGCAAGAAAATGAGATTTTTGAACTTTTCTTAGCTCATCAGCCTTCAGTTTAACTTATATGATTACCTAGATAAAATGATTGTCTACTTGTTTTTGCAACAAGAAACAGCCATGTGTTTCAAATCTCCCTTATGGGAGCCTGTATTTTGTAAATAACCAAGTTCATGTACAGATTAAATGTGAGAACTTGAGCAAATGAAAAGTTTGATTAAAATGACATAATAAGGCCTTGCATGTTTATAAGCACACATCATAATTTTATTTCACATAATGTGTGCTATATCGTCTAGGTTCTGACCTGAATTATTGGAAATATCATGCATGTATGTGGTTTTCTTCTCTCCAGAGCTTAGAAATTCCATTTCAGAACTATTATTGAAGATCGAATTGATGTCAGACAGGAAACTGTAACTTCCTGTCACTTGGCATTGAATTACTACATTGAGTTTTTAGACAATGAACAATTTAGCTAAAAGATGCAAGCTTTTTTTTTTGACTTATCATTAGTACCTAAGAATATGAATCGTTGATACTGTTTCATCTCCATTACAGATATGGTTATTGGCTCAGAATCATATTCAGCCCTCTTTTATCTTGAACTAATCAAGTCCAAACTTCCTGCTGGAAACCCATGTATGTTCTTTAAATGTGGACTGCAGAGACAATTTATCTGATAAAGCAAATAACATACCATTTTCTACAGAAATGAAGCAGAACAGCCATGTTGCAAGGAGCATAATACTTTCCCCTGCTGTTTTTATTTCTCCTGTGTATCACCAGTGGGAAACATGGGATTGTACAAGAATGTAGTTTGTGAAGCCTGATGCAAGGCAGTATTTTTTAAAAGCAATTTTCCTGAATATGTGGTATACAAGAGAAAGACTTGTTTTGTCTTTGAAAATTGGGTTGCAATTTTCTGAAAACCCACAAAATTTGCATTATATCTTTGTTGACTTTCTGGTTGCCAGGTTCTCTGTGACACCTAAAAAAACAGTATACATTTATGTGTGCAAGGGCCTTTATGGAGCAACCAATGGTACCAAGGCTCTGTTTCATTGCGTCCAGCCTAGTTCAGTGGAGCATGAACGTGTCCTGGGATTGACTTGATGGAGCCCAGGTCTTTGCCTGAGAGGATGAGCTGGGAACTCAGCTTATGGGGAAGGGGCAAGACAGAGCCTTAAGCATCTACTTTCTTCCTGGCCCTAGAAAAATCTCTGACACATGGGAGGCTCTAGGGAAAAAATATATATATATACATANGTCTTTGCCTGAGAGGATGAGCTGGGAACTCAGCTTATGGGGAAGGGGCAAGACAGAGCCTTAAGCATCTACTTTCTTCCTGGCCCTAGAAAAATCTCTGACACATGGGAGGCTCTAGGGAACAACAACAACAACAACAACAACAACAAAATATATACACACACACACACACACACACACACACATATATATATATATATATATATATAAAAGGAAGAATCCCAAGGGAGAGGCCATTTTCTCAAGGTGAGGATCTTGAATTTATATTGTGATCAAGTCAGACATGTCCCAGGCTGCTTGGTATAGTGACTCTTAAGATATAGGGACAATTTTTCTTTGTGCTGAATTGTACAAATTGCATTGCAAGATATTTATCATGTTCCCGCTCCCTCCCAGTAAATGCTAGTGGTGTCTCCAGTTCATGGGACAATCAAAAAGAACCCACTCCTCCTGGTACGTTGTAAAATGCCACTTATAGAGGGGTTCCATCCCTGCAGAAAATCACTTGCTATAGTCCCATAGTTGGTTGGTTGGTTGATTTATCTATTACAAATAATTTTACATTCTGTAAATTCTTTTGTTTTTAACATTTCTTATTTTTATTGTGAACTAGTTTAAGTGTTAAGAAAAGCACAGTGAATAAGCATAGAGAATATACAGAATTAATATGTGTACTCAACGTCTAGCCTTGCCACATTTTAGCATGTGGCTTTCTAAATTTTTTGAAGCCATGGGGTACTGCATCATTATTAAAGCTTTCTTTGTGGTCCTCCTCAGCCTCTTTTCCGTATCCTTACCCCAGGAAAAAAACTGCTGTCTTGATTTCAGATTTTTAATTTCTCATGTGTTTTTATGATTTTACCATATTTCTGTATGTTTCTTAGTGGTTTTGGTATTTATTTACATATTTTAAAACTTATTGTAAATGATAGTACAGCCTATTGTGCATCTTCTTTGCTTGATGCATGATTATGTTATCAAGATTTGTCTATGAGATATGGGCGCTTTAGATTATTCATTTTATAAAGCAATAAACCAGGTAATACAAATACATGCCACAACTGACTTATCTATATTTCTGATAGTTGCATATTTAGAATATATCTAAGTTTTTAGAACTCAATACCAATGCTATATTGAATGTTCTCATACATATCTTTTAGTGTATGCATTTATCCCTAGAAATTCAACTTATGGATGTGAGGATCTGCTGACATTTAGTATAACAAATTTTGCAAGATTACTCAGTAGTGCTTGCCTGTACCAACAAAGCATTGTAGGACCCACTGAAAGTTCATGAAATTTTAGTGTTATCTTTTGCAACTGCTACTATTGGCAACATTAAAAAATGTTAACAATCCTTTGTGTGGGTCATTATTTGCTTTTAACACTTTATTTTCTCAGTTACTACTTTTCATATGTTTATTGGGTATCCATGGTTCCTCTTGTGGGCCTTGCCTGCTCATATGAATTTTTTCCATTTTTCTACTGGGTCTTTTGTCTTCTTTGTAGATTTTTTTAGCCAGATTTCTGTTTTTAGTATGTATACACACACATATGTATATGTATACTTTAAACAGATTTTCCCAGCCTCTGACTTTTGTATGTTATATGCTTTTTGTTGTTCAAATGAAGTGAAGTCGCCAGTTGTGTCCAACTCTTTGCGACCCCATGGACTGTAGCCTACCAGGCTCCTTAATCCACAGAATTTTCCAGGCAAGAGTACTGGAGTGGGTTGCCATTTCTTTCTCCAGGGAATCTTCCCAACCTAGGGATCGAACCCAGGTCTCCCACACTGCAGGCAGACGCTCAATGGTTGAGGCCAATTTTTATCAGTCTTTTTTATTAGAGTTAGCAGTTTTCCTGACTTATGTAAAAAAATCTTTTTATATTAGTCTTATTTTCTCTAGGTGGAAAGCCAGTTGTCCAAGAATCAGCTTTAAAAATTGTCATTTTTTCCCACATTGGATTGCATATTAAATAATCTTTATGTGGTATTTCTATTTCTGATCTATATATTTTATTCTGATACTTATTTATCTTTTCCTTTGTCCAATACCTCTATGACCTAATATCTTTGTTTTAGATAAATCTTGTGTTTATGAAAGTGTGTGTTTTTCAAAATTGTCTTGGCTAGCCTTATACTTAACTCCTTTTATTTTCTTTGACCACCCCGGTCTTCCCTGTGGCACGGGCTTTTCTCTAGTTGTGGTGAGCTGGAGCGCCTCTCTGGTTGTGCTGGAGGGCATCTCACTGCCATGGTTCCTCTTGTTGCAGAGCCCGGGGTCGAGGATGTGCGGGCTTCAGGACTTGCAGCGTGTAGGCTCCGGAGTTGCAGCTCCTGGGCTCGGAGCGCAGGATCAGTAGTTAAGACACATGGGCATAGTTGCTTTGTGGCATGTGGGATCTTCCTGGATCAGGGATTGAAGCTGTGTTTCTTGGCATTAGCAGGGATGGTCTTTACCACTGAGCCACCAGGGAAGCCCATCGCTTTGTTCTTATATATGAATTTAATAATCCTTTTAAGTTATTAAAACATAAAAGTTATAAATTGAAATTTTGATTGGCACTGAATTTAACTTATAGAATAATTAGAATAAAACTCTAATTAACAAATAGAGTTTGTTAATAATTAATAAAACATCTCTATGCTATTCACCCCTCCTACTCATGAACATGTTATCTATTTATATAGAAAATCTTCATGTGTTTCAACTTAAAATGAGACCATTCTATTAAAAAACCATTTTTTTCTAGTTGTAGCTCTAGGATATTGTGTTCTATGTGTCTCTTACTAATGGAATTGGTTTTAATATTTTCTTTCACTGTTTTTATTGTTCCTGATACAAAGGTATCTATTTTGCTGGTGTATTGTAAATTATAGCTTTATTTATTCTAAATCATTTCAAGATAAAATTTCTCAAACTCTCCATATAATTGGTAATACTATATGCTGATATTTTTCCTACCTTTTCTATTCTTATTACTTTGTTTTAATTTTTCGTCTCAACATGGTGATAAGTGCCCATGGTATAAAGGTTTATTGAATGGGTGACAGACATTTTTATCTTATTCCTGCCTTTAGAGACTTATCATTTCATGCATGATTTTGAACTTTATATATATTTCTAAATGATGCTTAGTAATGATTTACATTGTTTTAAGTTGTATATGTTGTTCAGTCACTAAGTCATGTCCAATTCTTTGAGTCCCCATGGACTGCAGCATGCAAGGCTTCCCTATCCTTTGCCATCTCCCAGAGTTTGTTCAAGCTCATGTCCACTGAATCATTAAGGCCATCAAACCATTTCATCCTCTGTCAGCCGCTTCTGCTGGTATCATATTCAGTATATTCACCATTAGTATGGTCTTCTCTACAGTAGCTTTTGACTTCTTTCTATTCCTATTTCTGTTATTTAAAATTTTCTTTTTATATTTAAATCATGAATGGGTATTCATATTTATAAAAAATAATTGTAGACTTTTTTTTTTAACAGCAGTCATGCTATTCAAGTAGTTTTCTAATAGTTGTACAGTGGTTGAGTCCTTTATTACAGGGGACACTGGAGTCATGGGTCTGGGACCCACTGACAGGAGGATGAGTGGAGCTTCTGGCTCCAAAGCCATTTTCTACTGAAGCAACTTCTTAGCCCTTTCGGGCTTGGCTCCTTTGTGCTTCAGAAATACTGATTGAGCTACGTAGAGATGACAGTTGGCCCTTGAGCAACATGGGTGTGAACTGTGAATGTCCACTTACTGTGGACTTATTTTACTAAATACGCAGTAGTGTTAGTATAGTATCCAAGGCTGGTTGAGTCTGCACGCAGCACCATGGCTATGGAGGGCAGCCTGTGAAGCTATCCTCAGATTTTCTACTGTGCAGAGGGGTGGGCTCCCTTAACCCCCACTTTGTTCAAAGGGCAACTGTATTTAACAATTCATTATCAGAATTCAAAGCATAAACAATGGCCGTTTCACCTCAGATTTATGGTTCAAATTCCAAAAGAAACTTCCAGTCATTTCTTAATGATTTCTGGATCTGGTTTTACCTCTCAGTCAGCAGTATGGGCACAGGGACTGTTGATTCTTTTTGCATTCTCTTTGCCTTGCATAGAGGTCGTGGAGCCTGGGGAAAATATGTGAAATAAACTGAGCCTCTTTATTTTCTTCATTTGTAAACACAAGGCATCTGGAAAGCCTGTATTAGGATATTGAGTTCTGGATGGTTAAACATCTCGGATGAATTTAGGTTTTCTTTTGGGCAAGTACATGAATTGGGATGCATAAGCACATTCACCCCTCCACAGAGCAAAGAAAGTAATGAACTGCTGCTGCAAAAAAAATGATGCGGATGAGTGCTGCGGCAAACACAGAGGGCACACACTGTGTGATTCCACTTAATGCAAAGTTTTCAGAGTAGAAAACAAATCTGAGGTGATAAAGCAGAATAGTGCTTACCATCTGAGTGAACACAGCTTCACTCTGTGCTTTCCACGTGGCTTAGTGGTAAAGGATCCACCTGCCAGTGCAAGAGACACAGGAGACGCGGGTTTGATCCCTGGGTCAGGAAGATGCCCTGAAGGAGGAAATGGCAACCCACTCCAGTATTCTTACCTGGAAAACCCCATGGGCAGAGCAGCCTAGCGGGCTACCGTCCGTGGAGTAGCAGAGTAGGACACAGCTGAGCACTTACCGATGCATTCTCACTGCTATGGGAGAGGGGAAATCAGTAAGTCTCAAGGAGTTTTGGAAACATTTTGTATTTTGATATGGGTACTGGTAGGTTGCAGACCATGGGGTCGCTAAGAGTCGGAAATGACTGAGCGACTTCACTTTCACTTTTCACTTTCATGCACTGGAGAAGGAAATGGCAACCCACTCCAGTGTTCTTGCCTGGAGAATCCCAGGGATGGGGGAGCCTGGTGGGCTGCCACGTATGGGGTCGCACAGAGTCGGACACGACTGAAGCGACTTAGCAGCAGCAGCAGCAGTAGTGGTTAACTAAGTAAATCATAGGGTATACCTTTAAGATTTTTGTACTTTGTATGTGTGCGATAACTTAATTAAAAACAGAATGGCTGAAATAAATTCAGAAAGGGCTCAACTATATGTTTTTGATAAAATACAGTTTAGATATAACCTTTTTAGGTTCATAGGAAATTACAGTTGACTCTTGAACAACAAAGGTTTGAACTGCACATGTCCACTTATATGCAATGTTTTTCAACAAATAGGTACTCCACTTTTACATGATCTATGGATGGTTGAATCCATGGATGCAGACAGCTGACTGTAAAGTGGATTTTCAACTGTGTGATGGTCGCTGATCCTGAAACCTCCTTTGGTCAAGATCAACTGTATTGGTTGGAGCATGTATGTATGTAAGCATGCGTGCATTTCACATGCTTGCTTCACAATCACATGAATCCGTTTATGAATGGCTACCAGCCTGAAGGCATTGTGTCAGGCCTTGGGGGAATCTGAGAAAGTACATAAGGCTGACAGTCCAGTGGGTGCTGAGTAACTAGATAAGTGTAATGGTATGGTGGAAGTCTATAAATGCCAGTAGACTCTTAGGAAAGAAGGGGTCAGTGTGTTTGGAGCAAGGTTGGGGGCATAAAGTAGAGACTTTGCAGAGGAGATGGATTTGAGGAGACATTTTAATGATAAGTAGGAGTTTGTCAAGTAGAAGTGTGGCACTTAGGGGTATGTGAATGCTCAAGCTGTAGAATGAGGCATTGTACTCAGGAACTCTATATTTCTTATAAAAATATAAGCTCAGAAGCGGTACTATATGAAGCTGGAAAGTTGAGACAGGATCATGAATAGGGTAGAATGTTGAATGACATACTAAGGAAATTTGATTTTGATTTTCCTTTTGGCTTTAGGGGTTAGGAAACTATTGAAGAATTTTAATTAAGTGTCATGACTGTGTTTGCATTTTTTGAGATAATTTTGGCAGTAGAACCTAAGACAACTTTGATCTTCCCTGGAGGTATGCCTTTGGTGCTTTTCTCAATTTATGTAACTTCTATGAGTTATCTCTGTAGACAGATGACTCTTAAATCCAAATCTCTATTCCAAACGTCTCACCTTTTTCTTCACACTCTGAGTAGAATTATTTCTCTGTCCCTGGATAGAAACTTGTCTTATTTCATGTGTTTGTTCACCTTTAAATAATATAATCTTTATGATCACTTTAGGTCACAAAACAAGTTTCAATTTAAAATTTAGAATATTTATTTCAGTACATTTATAAACACATCATTATTCAAAGCTCTTCCTGTTCCACCAAACCAAGACTGGGTACCAGTTTCCCTCCTTACCACACTTCAGCCATCTGGAAAGAACCTTCTTTTTTCACCTCCACACCCATTCACTAGGATCTTTGTAAGGGAGGTGAGGAAGAGAGAAGAGCTATAGTGGTAGAAAATTTATTATTGGTTGCTCTTGGCTTAAGGGCCAGTATTGGCTTAGTGACCTAATGGCCTAATTCTCTGTAGGACTGGGGGATATGAACGCTAACTCTTGGTTATTTATGTGAGATGTTTGAGGACTTCCCTGCTGGGTCCCTCTGATCTCACCTCCCTTGATCTGGGAAATGATCTCTCCTTGGGCGTTTCAGATCACCTGGCCTTGTCTTTTCTGCAGTCCCTATAGCTGCCTCCTGCACAAGTGTCTTACCCATCCTGGCAAATTGCTTTTTTGAGCAGGATCCCTTTCCTATTTTATATGGATTCAGGCGAACATTCCTACCACAAATTCCTATTCTTGTGCTAAGACAGATAACATCTTTGATCTACAATCAGAGAAGACTACAATTTACTCCTCAGATGCCTTGCTCTCTCCTGCTGCCACAGGCCACCTTACCACACTTAGGTACTGGGCTTCTGGATTTTCTTATTTGCAAGGGGACCTACAAATGCAGGGAAGCTCTCTGATGATCCCCTTAAAATCCCTGGGAGAAGGCTAGGTCAGGAAGTAGCTCATATCCCAATCACCCAAAAATCCTTTCATAAATCTCATATTCTTCATCTTTTTCATCCTGCATTTATGTGAGGGGCTTTTAGATAAATTTGAGCAAGATGTAAACTTCTTAAGCTATATAAAAATGAAGCTATTTGTACTTATGCATAAAGTAAATGAATTTCACTCCCAAACCTGACCTCTGAATTATATTGAGTAAGAGAAGCATACTTGGGATTACCTCCAAATGAGAGAATAACCTATGAGAATTTTTTCTGTATACATAATCTATTCTTTTTGAGCCAGTTAATTTTATTATAAATGGTTTTTATTCCATGAAAGTAAGCATAAGTTGTATTAGATTCTTTATGCATTTAAAATGAACTGTTAGTTACTTAGTTGTGTCCAACCCTTTGTGACCCCATAGACTCTAGCCTGCTAGGCTCCTCTGTCCATGGAATTCTCCAGGCAAGAAAAACCAGTGGGTTTCCATTCACTTCTCCAGGGAATATTCCCAGCCCAGGGATGGAATCTGGGTCTCCCGCATTGCAAGCAGATTCTTTATTGTCTGGATCACCAGGGAATATATTTAATATTCATTTCATTCCATCCATGTGAAATTCCCTTTTATCATTGGCATAAACTTCTCATAGATATTCTAAGGTTTTGATGTTAGACGAAACTGAAGAGTTTTCTGGTGCTCCTTGGTTTTAGTTAGATGTGACTCCCCACTGGACTGTAAACTCTGTAAAGACAAGGACTAGATTTGAAGTTTGACTCCTTTATACCTGCATTGTGTTGAGTACATATTAAACACCCAGTGCTGTGTGTTTTAAATGTCTTTTAACACTGTAATGAAAGGTAAATTAGATCACATTGGTAAATTTAAATATTAGAGCATTAATGATACTTTGGAAATTCTGTTTTATACTCACATAAATTTGTTCAGTTGCTAAGTCATGTCTGACTCTTTGTGACCACATAGACTGCAGCATGCCAGGCTTTCCTGACTCACAGAGTTTGCTCAGATTCATGTCCTTTGAGTCAGTGATGCTATCTAGCCATCTCATTCTCTGCTGCCTCCTNATCCGTTTATGAACGGCTACCAGCCTGAAGGCGTTGTGTCAGGCCTTGGGGGAATCTGAGAAAGTACATAAGGTTGACAGTCCAGCGGGTGCTTAGTAACTAGATAAGTGTAATGGTATGGTGGAAGTCTATAAATGCCAGTAGACTCTTAGGAAAGAAGGGGTCAGTGTGTTTGGAGCAAGGTTGGGGGCATAAAGTAGAGACTTTGCAGAGGAGATGGATTTGAGGAGACATTTTAATGATAAGTAGGAGTTTGTCAAGTAGAAGTGTGGCACTTAGGGGTATGTGAATGCTCAAGCTGTAGAATGAGGCGTTGTACTCAGGAACTCTATATTTCTTATAAAAATATAAGCTCAAAAGCGGTACTATATGAAGCTGGAAAGTTGAGATGGGATCATGAATAGGGTAGAATGTTGAATGACATACTAAGGAAATTTGATTTTGATTTTCCTTTTGGCTTTAGGGGTTAGGAAACTATTGAAGAATTTTAATTAAGTGTCATGACTGTGTTTGCATTTTTTGAGATAATTTTGGCAGTAGAACCTAAGACAACTTTGATCTTCCCTGGAGGTATGCCTTTGGTGCTTTTCTCAATTTATGTAACTTCTATGAGTTATCTCTGTAGACTGATGACTCTTAAATCCAAATCTCTATTCCAAACGTCTCACCTTTTTCTTCACACTCTGAGTAGAATTATTTCTCTGTCCCTGGATAGAAACTTGTCTTATTTCATGTGTTTGTTCACCTTTAAATAATATAATCTTTATGATCACTTTAGGTCACAAAACAAGTTTCAATTTAAAATTTAGAATATTTATTTCAGTACATTTATAAACACATCATTACTCAAAGCTCTTCCTGTTCCACCAAACCAAGACTGGGTACCAGTTTCCCTCCTTACCACACTTCAGCCATCTGGAAAGAACCTTCTTTTTTCACCTCCACACCCATTCACTAGGATCTTTGTAAGGGAGGTGAGGAAGAGAGAAGAGCTATAGTGGTAGAAAATTTCTTATTGGTTGCTCTTGGCTTAAGGGCCAGTATTGGCTTAGTGACCTAATGGCCTAATTCTCTGTAGGACTGGGGGATATGAACGCTAACTCTTGGTTATTTATGTGAGATGTTTGAGGACTTCCCTGCTGGGTCCCTCTGATCTCACCTCCCTTGATCTGGGAAATGATCTCTCCTTGGGCGTTTCAGATCACCTGGCCTTGTCTTTTCTGCAGTCCCTATAGCTGCCTCCTGCACAAGTGTCTTACCCATCCTGGCAAATTGCTTTTTTGAGCAGGATCCCTTTCCTATTTTATATGGATTCAGGCGAACATTCCTACCACAAATTCCTATTCTTGTGCTAAGACAGATAACATCTTTGATCTACAATCAGAGAAGACTACAATTTACTCCTCAGATGCCTTGCTCTCTCCTGCTGCCACAGGCTACCTTACCACACTTAGGTACTGGGCTTCTGGATTTTCTTATTTGCAAGGGGACCTACAAATGCAGGGAAGCTCTCTGATGATCCCCTTAAAATCCCTGGGAGAAGGCTAGGTCAGGAAGTAGCTCATATCCCAATCACCCAAAAATCCTTTCATAAATCTCATATTCTTCATCTTTTTCATCCTGCATTTATGTGAGGGGCTTTTAGATAAATTTGAGCAAGATGTAAACTTCTTAAGCTATATAAAAATGAAGCTATTTGTACTTATGCATAAAGTAAATGAATTTCACTCCCAAACCTGACCTCTGAATTATATTGAGTAAGAGAAGCATACTTGGGATTACCTCCAAATGAGAGAATAACCTATGAGAATTTTTTCTGTATACATAATCTATTCTTTTTGAGCCAGTTAATTTTATTATAAATGGTTTTTATTCCATGAAAGTAAGCATAAGTTGTATTAGATTCTTTATGCATTTAAAATGAACTGTTAGTTACTTAGTTGTGTCCAACCCTTTGTGACCCCATAGACTCTAGCCTGCTAGGCTCCTCTGTCCATGGAATTCTCCAGGCAAGAAAAACCAGTGGGTTTCCATTCACTTCTCCAGGGAATATTCCCAGCCCAGGGATGGAATCTGGGTCTCCCGCATTGCAAGCAGATTCTTTATTGTCTGGATCACCAGGGAATATATTTAATATTCATTTCATTCCATCCATGTGAAATTCCCTTTTATCATTGGCATAAACTTCTCATAGATATTCTAAGGTTTTGATGTTAGACGAAACTGAAGAGTTTTCTGGTGCTCCTTGGTTTTAGTTAGATGTGACTCCCCACTGGACTGTAAACTCTGTAAAGACAAGGACTAGATTTGAAGTTTGACTCCTTTATACCTGCATTGTGTTGAGTACATATTAAACACCCAGTGCTGTGTGTTTTAAATGTCTTTTAACACTGTAATGAAAGGTAAATTAGATCACATTGGTAAATTTAAATAATTTAGAGCATTAATGATACTTTGGAAATTCTGTTTTATACTCATATAAATTTGTTCAGTTGTTAAGTCATGTCTGACTCTTTGTGACCACATAGACTGCAGCATGCCAGGCTTTCCTGACTCACAGTTTGCTCAGATTCATGTCCTTTGAGTCAGTGATGCTATCTAGCCATCTCATTCTCTGCTGCCTCCTACTTTTGCCTTCAGTCTTTCCCAGCATCAGGGTCTTATATCCAATGAGTTAGCTCTTTGAAGCCAACTTCTTCACTCTCTTTTACTTTCATCAAGAGGCTCTTTAGTTCTTCTTTGCTTTCTGCCATAAGGATGGTGTCATCTGCATATCTGAGGTTATTGATATTTCTGCTGGCAGTCTTGATTCCAGCTTGTGCTTCATCCAGCCCAGTGTTTCTCATGATGTACTCTGNTCACAAAGAGTCGGACACGACGGGGTGACTGGACAACAGCAACAACAATCTAATGAATAAAATTCTTGATTTTAATAGAATCTTATTTATATTTTTCTTTATGTTTAGCGACTGTTGTCTTGCTCAAGAAATCTTTCCCTTCCCTCAGATCACGAAGGTGTTTTCCTATAAGCTGTATTGTTTTGTGTACAATCCACCTGAAGTTGATTACTGGTGTGAAGCTAAGGTCAAGTTTTATTTTTTTCCTTATGAATATCCAGTTGACCCAGAACTCTTTATTAAAGGCTTTTTCCCCAGGGCTTTGCAGTTCTCCCTTTGTGAACTGCATATGTGTTATGAGTCCTTCTTTGGATTTTTGCATTCCATTGGTGAACTTGTCTACCCTTGTACCAGTGAAATTGTTTTTTATTTACTGTTGGTTGATAATAGGTCTTCACATCTGATAAAGCAAATAGTTGCAATTGTTCTTCATGAATGTCTTGGACTTTCACGATCTTTTACATTTTCATATATATTTTACAAACATTTTTTAAAGTTATAAAAACAAAATGGGACTTTGATTAGTAATGTACTGAGTCTAGGCATGAGCTGGCATTTCTACAGTACTGAATCTTAATTTATTAATATGGCGCAGGCCTCTTTCATTTAGATGTTTATTTTTGATGGTGTTTTATTGCCCTCTCATAAAGTTTTTATCATCTTTTATGAGATGCATCCAAGATATTTGTTATTTTTGTGACACCATAAATGGTATATTTTTAGAGTTCTGAGTATTTGTTGCTGTTATAAAGAATATAAAGGAATGTTATATATTTTTATCCAGGAAAATTGCTAAACACATTAATTATAGTAATTTATCTCTTGATTTTTTAGTGTTTTCTGCATACATCATCATGACATTTNCATAAATAGTATATTTTTAGAGTTCTGAGTATTTGTTGCTGTTATAAAGAATATAAAGGAATGTTATATATTTTTATCCAGGAAAATTGCTAAACACATTAATTATAGTAATTTATCTCTTGATTTTTTAGTGTTTTCTGCATACATCATCATGACATTTGCAAATAATAAGAATATTTCCTTCTTTTTGATGCTTTATACCGCTTGCCTGCCTCTGTCTCCTTCCTCCCTCTCTTTCCCTCTGTCTCTCTCCCTCGCTTGTATTTTCTTTTCTCAATGCATGACTAGGACTTTAGGTACAATACTTAGTAGATATAACATTAACAGGCATTATGTGCTATTCCTGAGCAAATGGAAAATCTTTAGCTTTTCATCCATAAAGTATGTGTTTGCTATAGACAATTTATGACTACATTTTATCAGATAAAGGATGATTGTGAAAATCCCTTTTTGGTCCTCATTTGCCAAGATATTTTTGCTTTTTTTGATCATGAATCAATGTTAACTATGTCAAATTATATTTCTGTGCCAATAGAGATGAGCACATTCTTTTTCTTCCTTGTTGATATGGGGAATTATCCTGATGGATTTTTAAATCTTAAACCAGTCTTTTATTCACAGGGTGATACCAACTTGAAATTGATGTATGATTCATTTTATACTTTACTGGATTCAGCTCGCTCGTGTTCCTTTAGGACTTTGGCTTCTATGTCCACCAATGAGATTGGCATGTAATTCGGACTTCAGTAAGCATCTTTGGTTTGCTTTACAAATTCTGTGATCTTCCCTCTGTCCAAAGTGCTTCTCTTGTGGGGTTTGCTATCTTAGATAGTGATATCATCATGTGTTCTCATGATGATGTTCACACATGGATGAAGCTCACGGATGTTCACACGTCCATTCTCCCGTCCAAGCAGTTACCAGTTCTGCCAACCCCACATGTGCACCGTAGCACTCAGTCGGGTCATCTTTTCCCATCTGTCAGCTCCTACACTTGTTCAGAATGCAGTTGTCTCTTTGATTGTTCTCATGATCCCTATAAAGTTTCTCTGCCACAAGTTTTGTTCTTTCCCAGCTATTTTCCATACTTTAGTTAGATGGACTTTTAAAATTAAAAATATATATGTTCTTTTTTGTTGCATTCTTTCTTTAAAAATGTCAGTGGCTTCTCACTGAATTTCTTTGAATTTCTCAGACAGGCTATTTTTTCTCCCATGTCCAAGTCCTTGCCTGTGCAGTTTCCTTTGCCGGTAAAGTTCACATAGGACAGAAACTTTGTACAGTGTATATAGTAAAAATACCTGTGCTGCAGAGCAGAGGAGTTGTAGAATGAGCAAGGGTTGGCCAAAGAATGACTATTCAGGAAACAGTCCAGGAGCTGATTTTTCAAACATTATCTGTCTACTTTATCATATATTTTATGCTTGACTTGGCATGTTTAGTGGTACCTGGAGGTGAGTTCTTAAAGGGAACATACCATGTTCAACTCTTGTGCTTATTTCTGGATAGAACAGTTTATGGGTCATGTCAAAAGTAAAGCCTTTCAAGTAAATAACCAGGGCGGTGAGGAACGGTTGCAGGCACAAGGCATAGTTAACCCTGCTAAAGTGATACTTGAAGAACTGTCAGATGAAAAGGGAAATTGAAAAGATTTTGTGTACATTGAGGACTATAAGGATATGAATAATTACAATGTACAGACACATTCAGGAATGCAGACTTCATTTCCAAATTAGGAAGAACAATCTAAAGTCTGGAACTACCCCAATCTGGAAAGAGCTGCCTCCTGAGACACTAAGTTTCCTCCTGTTCGATGTATTCTTGCAGTGGTTGGTCAATTGTGTAAATGGAATTTATATATTAGAGCAGTGGTTCCAAGACTCAGGCCATATCTCAGACTAGTTAAATCACAGTCTTTGGGGATGAGACACAAGAATCAGTTGCTTCTGAAGCTTCCCAAATAATTCCAAAATGCAGAAAAAAGTTTGGAAAGTGCGCTGCATTAGGGGGAGGTTTCAACTCTTCAGTGGTTTTCTCGCATCAGAAGGGTTTAGAAAAGATGGAAAAACAATAAAAGCCAGAGTGTTTGTGAGCGCTACCCTGTATCTCCTGAATTGGCAGGGTGGGGTGGACCCCAGGAATCTATGTGATTAAGATTATTACCAGTTGATTCGCTTCTCTGGCTGGGTTTGGAAACTGCTGGATTATAAGGAGAGTGCATTATGTGTTCATCATCTGACAAGGCTCTTAATGAACTCATTTATGGTATCCTTGTGGACAATAAAATACATACTGTGAATTGAGATAACTGTGTCTGGGACAAACAGTGTGTTTTGGATTCAAAGGTATCTGAATTGAAATTCTAGTCCTGTTACACTTATTTAACTAGACTTATAAAATTTACTTACCCTCTCAATCTCCTCATTGTAAAATGGAATAATAATATCCACTTTATAGATTCATTTGGAGGTTTAAATAAAGTTGCTTATGAAAAGTGTCAGTCTTGTATAATGTCTATCAGGCTCTTTTCTAAATTGTAGCTCTATGAATGCTGAAATTAATGAGTGGGACCATAGAGCATATACACATTTGGTGAACGTGTGTGTTTTCTAGATTGATTTTTTTTCTTGCTTCAATTCCTGTCAATCCCTGGTTTTAATATTCTATTTTGGTTTGGGTATTATAATTGGTATTTTAAAGGCCCTAGGGTTAAAGAATAATGCTGTTTATTCCCATTCCTATTAGGTGAAATATAATCCATTTCAGATAAATTTTTTTCATTAATTGTCCTATAAATAGTGGGCTAGTAGAATTAACTGTTTGCTTCTTTTTTTTATTATAGGCTTACAAGAACTGTAATTATTTATTAAAATGGAAAACTGTGAAGAAAGAAAAAGATAGCAGTTGCAGTTAAAATTCCTGGATGAATATTTTGCTTTTGAGAAGTCTGCATTTAAAAACGATATGTTGATTTGGAAAGTCCCAGGAGTCAATTACAAAATCCACTTTTTCCATTCAATCGATGGATTTTTTAATCATTCCTTGGAGCTGATGAAATTCAGAGATGGTGCGTGATGGGAAGTGTTTTCCTAGTGATTGCATCTTGGATTAGCTTGCTGCTTTTTTGAAGATATTCTGTTGTGAAGGGCAAGAACCTAATGTGATGGATTTATCTTCAGAGATGAGCAGACATGGGAAGAATCCAGTGAGTCACAAGCTAGAAGATCAGAAAAAGGTAATACAGATATGTTTGTTTTTGCTTGGTCACTTTTTTTTTTTGCTTACAGAGAAGACTGTAAGTTGAAAATGAATGTGCTCTGAGAAATAGCGTGCTCTTTCATGAAAATTAATCCTGCCATGTAGCCAAGTGTTGCTCTGGGCCTGGATTTCACTATCAGCTAGTGATTTAGTTTCTAAAGTCTCTGAATTCATCCATCCAATGGGTTTGTAAAGGATTCTACTATGTTTGCTCAGCCCTGACTTGATTCTGTTAATAGCAACATGCTGATCTGACTGCTCGTGAACAGTTTTCTGAGATCCAGATGAAGTGTGAGTTGTGGGGCATCTCTGGAGTAACGGAGCGAGACAGAGTTCTCCTAAAAGAGAACTAGTGCCTTGCTGCTGTTGCTGTTGGAAGGCTTAGTTGGCATTTGAAATTCTCTGATTTCATGTCCGCGGGGCATATCAACCTCTTAGTTGTCCACCTAGCCTAGAGAGAGTCATGAGCCAACTGAGTCATGGTTTGCCTCTTCATGTGTGATGTCCAAGCAACTAATGGAAAATATCAAGAAAGCACTGTGCTAATATATTTTTTTTAAATGGGCTTAGAGAGCTTCTGAGAGGGAAGCTGGGGATTGATCCTGAGGGCTGCATTTCAACCTCATTTTTCTACCTTTTGAGAAACTCTTACCTGCTACACTGTTGTACTGTTGTGGGAACCATCTAGAGAGCACTTAGCAGAAGGGTCAGGGATGGTGCCCAGGAGAGGAAAGCTGTTCTTAATGAAATGCATTCTCTTTTGTGGTGCCTTTCATTGAATCCATTAGTACAGAGAGGCTTGTGGGGACCCAGGGGCTAATGCACAAAAAGCAAGGAATAGCGAGATAACAGAAAGATGTTTAGTTAGAGCTGGATCTCAGGGACGCGATTAAGGTTTGTTTTCACATCTGTCTTGGAAATTATTTACTACTTACTTTGTATTCCCAGAATGCAACTAGCTCTTTCACAGTTTTAGAGGTAAGAAATTTATAAGAAGCCAAGAAGAGTCAATAGCTTATGAATTTGTTCTGATTTTGTGACCACTGTCACTACAATGGGGGCTACAGGGATCCTTTTTGCAGCAGTTTGGGCAGAAATGGATGGATTATTTATGCCCACTTTGGGTCCTCCGTGAAGACTACCTTCAGTATAAGTAAGTCTTAGAAAACACTAAGTATTGTAAAGTCCGAAATGCCTGGAATCTGTTTTCAATTCATTGTGGATATAAATTCCTGCACAAATAAGTGTGTTACCAAGAATGCTGTTTGTGTTTTAAATGGTCATCTTCCCCCCCCCCCCCCTTGCTGTTTAGCAGTAAGGGTGTTAATCTGAAAAAGTTGGCAAGGTAAGTTTCTGTCTAAAGCATGCTCTTCAAATTCTTAACTACAAAGGAACCATTTAATTTATTTCCTCTATCCACATTTCTAAAAATGTCCTTCACTCTGACGATAAAGTTTTGCCTACTGTATCGGACCAGTGAGGAATGTGAATGACAACTACTGCCTGCCATGTCTATAGACAAAGGATGTTGCAGCTGTTAACCATCTACCACTATAGCAGATGGTGTGTACCTGGGGAGACTCAGGATGAAGAAGCCCAGGATACTGCCCCCAGATAGCTGAGGTGCATATCAAAGGAATGATTCCAGTGAGCCAAGACTCTTGCCTCTCCCTATATATGGAAAAGCACTAAATTCCTTAACTTCAGTATTTGGTTTTCTTTGATTAATGATAATTTTCCAATATTCTGACTACTTGGTCTTTGTGCAAAAACTCCTTCATATCCTGACTTCTCCCATAGCTCTTTGAAACAGTCACTCAGAGCTATCTGAGAGGGTGTGTCCTGGACTTAAGTTTATTCTGCCCGAAAAAAATGTAAGTCTCAACTTTTAGGTTTTGAATTCTTTTTCATCTGACTAGAGGAAGATGAATTCAGTTCAGTTCAGTCACTCAGTCGTGTCCAACTCTTTGCGACCCGTGGACTGCAGCATGCCAGGCTTCCCTGTCCATCGCCAGCTCCTGGAGCTTGCTCAAACTCATGTTGATTGTGTCAGTAATGCCATCCAACCGTCTCATCCTCTGTCATCCCCTTCTCCTACCTTCAGTCTTTCTCAGCATCAGGGTCTTTTTCAGTGAGTCTGTTCTTTGCATGAAGTGACCAAAGGATTGGAGTTTCAGCTTCAGCATCAGTCCTTCCAATAAATATTCAGGACTGATTTCCTTCAGGATAGACTGGTTGGATCTCTTTGTAGTCTAAGGGACTCTCGAGTCTTCTCCAACACCACAGTTCAAAAGCATCACTTCTTTGGTGCTCAGCTTTCTTTACAGTCCAGCTTTCACATCCATACATGACTACTGGAAAAACCATAGCTTTGACTAGATGGACTTTTGTTGGTAAAATAATGTATCTGCTTTTTAATATGCTGTCTAAGTTAATCATAGCTATTCTTCTAAGGAGAAAGTGTTTTTTAATTTCATGGCTGCAGTCACTATCTGCAGTGATTTTGGAGCCTCCCAAAATAAAGTCTCTCACTGTTTCCTTTGTTTCCCCATCTATTTGCCATGAAGTGATGGGACCAGATCCCATGATCTATCTTAGTTTTCGGAATGTTGAGTATTAAGCCATCATTTTCCTTCTCCTCTTTCACTTTCCTCAAGAAGCTCTTTAGTTCTTCTTCACTTTCTGCCAGAAGGGTGGTGTCATCTGCATATCTGTAGTTATTGATTATTTCTCCCAGAAATCTTGATTCCAGCTTGTGCTTCATTCAGCCTGGTATTTCTCATGATGTACTCTGCATATAAGTTAAATAAGCGGGGTGACAATATACAGCCTTGATGTACTCCTTTCCCAATGTGGAACCAGTCTGTTGTTCCATGTCTAGTTCTAACTGTTGCTTCTTGACCTGCACACAGATTTCTCAGGAGGCAGGTCAGGTGGTCTGGTATTCCCATCTCTTGAAGAATTTTCCATAGTGTGTTGTGATCCACACAGTCGAAGGCTTTGGCGTAGTCAATAAAGCAAAAGTAGAGGTTTTTCTAGAACTTGCTTGCTTTTTGGATGATCCAATGGATGTTGGCAATTTGATCTCTGGTTCCTCTGCCTTTTCTAAATCCAGCTTGAACATCTGGAAGTTCACAGTTCACGTACAGCTGAATCCTGGCTTGGAGAATTTTAAGTATTACTTTGCTAGCCTGTGAGATGAGTGCAATTGTGTAGTAGTTTGAACTTTCTTTGGGATTGGAATGAAAACTGACCTTTTCCAGTCCCGTGGCCACTGCTGAGTTTTCCAACTTTGCTGGCATATTGAGTGCAGCACTTTCATTGCATCAACTTTGAGGATTTGAAATAGCTCAACTGGAATTCCATCACCTCCACTTGCTTTGTTCCTAGTGATGCTTCCTAAGGCCCACTTGACTTCACATTCTAGGATGTCTGGCTCTAGGTGAGTGATCACACCATTATGATTATCTGGGTCATGAAGATCTTTTCTGTACAGTTCTTCTGTGTATTCTTGCCACCTCTTCTTAATATCTCCTCTTTTTGTTAGGTCCACACCATTTCTGTTCTTTGTTGTGCTCATCTCTGCATGAAATGTTCCCTTGGTATCTCTAATTTTCTTGGAGAGATCTCTGGTTTTTCCCATTCTATTGCTTTCCTCTATTTCTTTCCATTGATTGCTGAGGAAGACTTTCTTATCTCTCCTTGCTGTTCTTTGGAACTCTCCATTCAAATGGGTATACCTTTCATTTTCTCTCTTGCCTTTTGCTTCTCTTCTTTTCTTATCTATTTGTAAGGCCTAATCAGACAACCATTTTCCCTTTTTGCATTTCATTTTCTTGGGGATGGTCTTGATCACTGCCTCTTGTACAATGTCATAAACCTCGGTCCATAGTTCTTCAGACACTCTATCAGATCTAATCCCTTGAGTCTATTTGTCACTTCTACTGTATAATCGTAAGGGATTTGATTTAGGTCATACCTGATTGGTCTAGTGGTTTTCCTTACTTTCTTCAATTTAAGTCTGAATTTGGCAATAAGAAATTCATGATCTGAGTCACAGTCAGTTCTCAGAGGCAGAGACAGGCTTGTGACAGCCAGAGCCAGAAGGCAAGGGGCTACTGCAGTCCTAGCCCCAGATGGCCTCCTCCACCAAACTGAGAGCAGGCTCCCAGTTGCTAACCAAGTCTTCCTGGGATCCTGGACGGTTGACATCTGGCAGGAGGGTTGCGGCCTGAGATCAGCTCCCCAGAGGGGACAGACGGCCCACCTGAGGCAGTGCTCTCGCTGGGTACCAGGAAACTGGGTGGCTGGGACTGGGGAGGTGATTAAGATGCACAGTCCACCTGGGACACTGCGCTCACCAAGCACCTGGTCACCTGAGCTCTTCAGACCTGGGAAGGGCACCAAATTCACCCCCAACCAACAGAGATTGAGCCAGAACTGGGTCTGAGTGTCCCCTGTGGCTGTACGGGTCAGCAGTGGGCTGTTGCAGGGGCTCTGGGTGCTGCAGACCTGGCTATGGCATAGGCCCTCTTGGAGGAGGTCACCATTAACCCACTATAGAACCACCAGAACTACACAGGACTGGGAAACAGACTCTTGGAGGGCACAGACAAAAGCTTGTGCATGCCAGGACCCTGGAGAAAGGAGCAGTGACCCCACAAGAGACTGACCCAGACATGCCCACGAGTGTCCAGGAGTCTCCGGCAGAGGCGTGGGCTGGTGGTAGCCTGCTGCAGGGTCGTATGGACTGAGTGCAGCACTGCACGCATGGCAGCTTTGGAAGGAGGTTGCCATTACCTTCATTACCTCCACATTATATCTATTCCTGTGGGCAGGAATCCCTTAGAAGAAATGGAGTAGCCATCATAGTCAACGAAAGAGTCCAAACTGCAGTATTTGGTTGCAGTCTCAAAAATGACAGAATGATCTCTGTTCATTTCCAAGGCAAACCATTCAATATTCCAAGTAATTAGATACTGACAGTAATCCAAGCCTTTGCCCTGACCAGTAATGCTGAAGAAGCTAAAATTGAACAGTTCTATGAAGACCTACAAGATCTCATAGAACTAACGCCCAAAAAAGATATCCTCTTCATTATAGGGGACTGGAAAGTAAAAATAGGAAGTCAAGAGCTACAATAACAGGCAAATTTGGCCTTGGAGTACAAAACGGAGCAGGTCAAAGGCTAATAGAGTTTTGCCAAGAGAACACACGAGTCATACCAAATACCCTCTTCCAACAACACGAGAGAAGACTCTACACATGGAAAGTGGGCTAGGTAAGCAATTAACGCTACAGAGTTCTGATTTTTGATAGCAGCCCTGCTTTTCTCGCAGGCAAATGAAGTACTGCTGCATGTGTTATTCTTTCATTTCCTGAATAAAAGAGATTTTTGCAAAAACAGAAGGGAGTACAACTAAAGAATGGAAGAAATTGCAATGGGATGTATTTTAAAAATCATTTGAAAATTTCTTGAGTGGAACTTTAAACAATGGTCTATAGTGATACTTGGTTGCCCAGACCAATTCCCAGAGGACTCTTTAGCCCATAGAGAATAGTCATAGAATTTGGACAAATTATGGGGACCCATGATTTTGTGGAAAACAACATAAAAGAACAGCTTGGTGTTGTGTTGTAAGAGAATCCTTATTGCCTTACCTTCTAGTTGGCAAGGAGATGTGGGAGGAATGAACATTTTCATAGAGCAGTATCAAGATGGAAAACAGGGTTCTAAGGCTGCCCAATTGGGGCAGGCATTTGCAGTGAATAAGTCAGGAACTCAGGTGTTGATTGGTCAGTACATAAGATGGAAATCTGTTACATGTCAGCAGAAATACCTATTCTAACAACAGTTTTGTGAGTTTGTATTAAGGAGAAAAATGAAATGTTGTATCATAAATCTTCATAGATTAAGCTCTGGACACAGCTCTGACACCACACAATTGCCAGCAGAGATTATAAGATCAGTCATGTAATTACTCTAAGTGTTTGTAGTCCTTTGGGATGAATTCATTAAACAGGAGCAGTGTTTCACAGAAGTGGAATAAAATTCATTAATTCTAACTTACAGCTTGAAAATCCAGTGGTGAAACTTTTTTTTGGCATTACTGAAAAATGTGTGCTTTTCACAGTTTGACACATGGTAGACTTTCAAAGCAAGATGCATTGAACTGGCTTGAGTCTAGGTTCTTATTTTGAACTCCGAACAACCCATTTCTTGTTTAGTGAATAAATAGCTCACTAAATTTTGTTCTTAATTTAAAATGTGTGGATTTGTACTTAATCTCTGCTTCCCAGTGGAAACTTTTAGAGTACTGAAACAGAGTTTGTGAGTATGTCTGTTTTATTGCAATGAGTAGGTAAATATCAGAGATCATTTGTGGAGTACTTACTATATACCTGGGACTTCCCTAAGAGTTCAGTTGCTAAAGAATCTGTCTGTAATGCAGGAGACCCTGGTTCAGTTCCTGGGTTGGAAAGATCTGCTGGAGAAGGGCTAGGCTACCCACTCCAGTATTCTGGCCTAGAGAATTCCATGGACTGTGTAGTGTATGGGTTCACAAAGAGTCGGACATGACTGAGCAACTTTCACTTTACTGTATACCTGGCACATGCTTGGTCCTTCCTCATTTATTAAGAATGTACCTTCATGCAAAGATAAAAACTGTTTTTTACCTCTCTAAGATAGTTGGTCCTATAAACATAATGCTCAGTTCTCAAGTATATATATACACACACTTATATATACACATACATTGGAGAAGGCAATGGCAACCCACTCCAGTACTCTTGCCTGGAAAATTGCATGGATGGAGGAGCCTGGTAGGCTGCCATCCATGGGGTTGCACATAGTTGGACATGACTGAAGTGACTTAGCAGCAGCAGCAGCAGCAGCAAATACATACATACACACAGTATTATTCAAGACTAGTAGTTCAAAAGTATGTGTGTG
Source organism: Raphicerus campestris (assembly GCA_006410735.1). NCBI lineage: Eukaryota > Metazoa > Chordata > Mammalia > Artiodactyla > Bovidae > Raphicerus > Raphicerus campestris. The sequence goes on from SJYW01029347.1 coordinate 119,212, forward strand.
TGTATGTGTGTGTGAATTCTTGGGCTTCTTTTAAATAGTACCTCATCATCTCACTAACTCTGAACAGAGGAAAACATAATTGAAAGTTAGAAAGTTATCATGTCTACAAATCCTATACTGAAGTACTCTTCATTATGGATAAACCAGAAATGTGGACCTTATAGGAACTGAGAATACATCTAAGAATTTCAGATCACCTTGGATTAGTGTAGGACTAGGTGGAATTCCATAGTCTTTTTTGATTTCCTATGATTATCATCAGTAGAAGTTTCAGTTAATATTGGCACATAATCCTCCTCTTGGCATTCAACTTCTGCAATATCCCAGATGACAGAATTATGATGGCATTGCAAAACTTCTGGATGCCCATAATGAGGTGTTTATTTTGGGAAACTTGACCTTCTGACCCTTGTTTGCGCATTGATGCCTGTGAAGTTGGTATATTACTTTCCACTAATTGTATTGCTTTGTGGAATTATTTCTGCAAAAGCTCCCAGAACAGTGTAAGCCCTATAGGTACAAATGTCACTTCTATATAATTACTTGTGACCTTGAACTCAAAAGCACAGCTCGGATGATTTTACTGTCAGTCTCATTGTAGCAGTTTGCTGACCAGATAGCCCTGGGACACTGCATTTTTGCTCTACAAATATTTTGTGTATTAAACCAAACTCTTTGTCATAGTCAGCGATTTACTAGGCACTGCTGAAAAAGGTAGCAGGATACACATTTTGAAATTGTGGCAGTGACATACGATAAATATAGAGTGACCTGTTGGAATTATTTTGTTTCTCTATTCTCTAAAGCAGAAAGGAATGAGCAGAATTATTGCATTTATGTGAAGGTGCTTGCTTTTATGGTCATGTCCAAGATGGATGCCATCTCAGTTTGTCACTTTTAAAATCATGTGTTTTACACATTCGGCAATATTTTCACAGTGCAGTCCAAAAAACTCAAGATAAATCCCAACACATCGTGTCTTTCTTTCTAAGAGATGACAGTTATTTCAGTAGTGAATGAGTTTGAGATGTGGAAAATCATGGAAAATGAGAGAAATGATTGCATTTATTAATAGAAAAGAATATGCTGATTGTTGTTCAGTCACTCAGTCATGTCCAGCTCTTTGTGACCACATGGACCACAGCAGGCCAGGCTTCTCTGTCCTTCACCATCTCCTGGAGTTTACTCGAGCTCATCTCCATTGAGCTGGTGATGCCATCCAACCATCTCATTCTTTGTCGTCTCCTTCTCCTCCTGCTTTCAGTCTTTCCCAGGGTCTTTTCTAATGAGTCGGCTGGAACAAGCCTGTTATTTCAAGGGCAGTGCCTGTAATGCTGTGGAATTAAAATCAAGTTTAAGTAGCGGGTTAGAGGAAGCACCGTCTGCAAATGACAGTGAGTGCTTCGTCATTGTCTTTGCCCATGGGCTAGTTGTGTTCTTTTTTTTTTTTCTTTCCTGTTGACATCATGCAGAAGTGTGACCCAGGTGTGTATCTGAATATGACTGTGTTAGGCTGCTCTAATAATTTTACTGAAAAATCTTGCCCACTTAGGGTTGCCACTGCTTTAGAGAGTAAAACTGCTTTATCAATTTAAGACTAGCATAATCTTTAACATTTATTTAGCGTGCTGAGATTTTAAATTTAGACTACCTTTGTTGAATTTTCTTGCAGTGATGAAAAACAGCATTGTGCAGGAGGACAGAAGTATACTGGGATTATTCTCACAGGGGTTGAAGACTACTTGAAGTTGTTTATGTTAGAAACCAATTAAAGGTCTGTCTTCTTAAGATAAAATATGAAGATAAATCACCATAGAAGAGAGGCTTAGGATAGATTCAGCTCTTTATTCTTTGATATTCTTCAAGGTTAGACTCATTTCATGGTGCTTTATTTTTCTAAATCTGCCTGACTTCTTTTATGTTAGTGTGTGTGATATATGTTAAAAGGACTGTGTGGGAGGATGAGGTTTCTGAAGCAAAACCGCATCATTTGTTAATCATCAAGTTCTGAAGCATGAGTGCTAATATGAATGCATTATCAAGGGTTTCAACAAAAATGACCAATTATCCCATTATGGGTTACTCAAAATTTTAATTTTTGAAATATTGCTGACCTTTTATTAACATTTGGTTTGAACTCTGTGAGTCTGCTTACATGCAGACTTTTTTTTTCCCCCCCACTGAATATGTACTACAGGACACGGTCCATGGTTGGTTGAACCCAGAGACTCAGAAGCTCGGCTGAAAAGGACAAGTAGAAAATTATAGGTGGATTTTTGACTGCAAGAGGATTAATGCCCCTAACTTTTGTATTGTTTAAGGGGCAACTGTACATCAAACAGCCATTTTGCACTGCTATTGTCTAAATCTGTGTAGATACAAATATGCATATCAGGTTCACAAAAAACTAGTACTGGCATTGTGATACATTATAACGCCAGTTAGGACTGCCCCTAATTTCTTCTTTTGCCCCGCTGTCTCTTATGCTGCTGCTGTTACTAAGTTGCTTCAGTCGTGTCTGACTCTGTGCAGCCCCATAGATGGCAGCCCACCAGCCTCCCCCATCCCTGAGATTCTCCAGGCAAGAACACTGGAGTGGGTTGTCATTTCCAGTGACATAAAAGTGAAAAGTGAAAGTGAAGTCATGTCCAACTCTTTGCGATCCCGTGGACTGCAGCCTACCAGGCTCCTCCGTCCATGGGGTTTTCCAGGCAAGAGTACTGGAGTGGCTTGCCATTGCTAAAAACAGCTGTCTCTCAGCCATTTGACCTGGAGTTCTCTAAGGATGAATTAGATAAGGTGAGTTCTTTTTCTGCTCAGAAGTCATTCTAGAATGTCTCTTTTCAATCTGAACTTGAATTTGATTTGCATAGAATTTCCTTTAAAACTTCCTTTATCATGTCATTCATGTTCCTCAAGTGGACTTCTGAAAGCTTGTATGGCCACTGGCCTATTTGCTTCTGGCAACATACATCTGCCCTATAAACAGACTTGGGATAATGGAAAGAGCTGAAAATAGGTACAAGTAAACACTATATACCATGCATCTTGGGACTAGTGCTTATTTTCTAAACTAAACCATGTTCTTTTTCCTGACTGCTGGATTTAAAGTATCAGAAGATATAATGAGCATATAATCTGCATGTAGATAAACAGACCAGTGTGAAATATATGGTACTTAAATTATAAATTAAGAAGTGGTGGCAAGAATACCCAGAAGAACTATACAAAAAGATCTTCATGACCCAGATAACCATGATGGTGTGATCACCAGACATCCTGGAATGTGAAGTCAAGGAGGCCTTATGAAGCATCACTACGGACAAAGCTAGTGAAAGTGATAGAATTCCAGTTGAACTATTTCAAATCCTAAAAACTGCTGTGAATGTACTGCACTCAATATGTCAGCAAACTTGGAAAACTCATCAGTGGCCACAGGACTGGAAAAGGTCAGTTTTCATTCCAATCCCAAAGAAAGGCAATGCCAAAGAATGCTCAAACTACAGCACAATTGCACTCATCTCACATGCTAGCAAAGTAATACTTAAAATTCTTTTAAGCCAGACTTCAGCAATACGTGAACTGTGAACTTCCAGATGTTCAAGCTGGATTTAGAAAAGGCAGAGGAACCAGAGTTCAAATTGCCAACATCCACTGGATCATCCAAAAAGCAAGAGTTCCAGAAAAACCTCTACTTTTGCTTTATTTACTATGCCAAAGCCATTGACTGTGTGGATCAAAACACACTATGGAAAATTCTTCAAGAGATGAGAATATCAGACCACCTAACCTGCCTCCTGAGAAGTCTGTGTGCAGGTCAAGAAGCAATAGTTAGAACTGCACATTGAACAGTATACTGGTTCCAAATTCGGAAAAGAATCTATCAAGGCTGTATATTGTCAGCCTGGTTATTTAACTTATATGTAGAGTACATCATGTGAAATGCTGGGCTGGATGAAGCTCAAGCTGGTATCAAGATTGCCAGGAGAAATATCAGTAACCTCAGATATACAGATGATACCACCCTCATGGCAGAAAGCAAGAAAGAACTAAAGAGCCTCTTGATGAAAGTAAAAGAGGAGAGGGCAAAAGTTGGCTTGAAACTCAACATTCAGAAAACTAAGATCATGACATCTGGTCCCATCACTTCATGCAAATAGATGGAAATGGAAAGAGTTTTTTTTGGCTCCAAAAGCACTGCAGAGGTTAACTTGATCCATGAAATTAAAAGACACTTGTTCTTTGGAAGAAAAGCTATGACCAACCTAGACAGCATATTAAAAAACAGAAGCATTACTTTCCTGATAAAGGTCCATCTAGTCAAAGCTGTGGTTTTTCCAGTAGTCATGTATGGATGTGAGAGTTGGACTATAAAGAAAGCTGAGGACCAAAGAACTGATGCTTTTGAACTGTGGTGTTGGAGTAGACTCTTGAGAGTCCCTTGGGCTGCAAGGATATCCACTCAGTCCATCCTAAAGGAAATCAGTCCTGAATATTCATTGGAAGGACTGATGTTGAAGCTGAAACTCTGATACTTTGGCCACCTGATGCAGAGAACTGACTCATTGGAGAAGACCCTGATGCTGGGAAAGATTGAAGGCAGGAGGAGAAGGGGATGACAGAGGATGAGATGTTTGGATGGCATCACTGACTCTATGGACGTGAGTTTGAGTGAACTCCGGGAGTTGGTGATGGATAGGGAGGTCTGGCATGCTGTAATTCATGGGGTCGCAAAGAGTCAGACATGACTGAGCAACTGAACTGAACTGAACTGGTGTCTAGTATATATAAATACCTTTGGAGCTTCCCGGGTTGCGCTAGTGGTAAGGGACTGCCTGCCAATGCAGGTTAGATATAAGACACTGCATTCAATCCCTGGGTTGTGGAGATCCCGTGGAGAAGGGCATGGCAATCCACTCCAATATTCTTGCCTGGAGAATCCCAAGAATAGAGGAGCCTGGCAGGGTACAGTTTATAGCTTCACAGTGACTTACCACAGCAATAAGTAAATGCCTAAGTTTTTAAGCAAATGCTAAATATTTTGTGACCTGTCTTCAGTGGTCAATCAGATCATTGTTAGTTTCTGGTTTAGGCTTTGTTTGTAAAGGGTCTGGGAAAGACTGACAGTGCAGTGCCTGGGATAAGAATTGCATGAGATGAAGCAGATTTAATGATAGGTGATGAAAGCAGTGGGCAGGATAAATTCTGTCAATTTTAGATGCAAATTTTGAATATTTGAATGAGAATTAAATATCAGCATCTTTGTTTTTCAAAATGTTCTGAAGAACAGCAGCAGCAGCTTTCTAGTTTGGAAGCATGTAAGGAATGCACAGTCTCAGATATCAGGCAAAATCTGCAGAATCAGCATATGCTGGATCCTGAGGGGATAGAAGTCCTGCCCTGGAAACCCTGTCTGAGAGGCCCTCAGTGGAACTGAGCTCTGGTTGCCTACTGTTGCGATAAGATGCCCATTATTTTCTGTCTTCTGGTTCTCATCTTTAATCCTGACTTCCCTCCTAGTATTTCCTGGAATCATCAGCCAAATCCAAAACTTGCATTTGAGTCTTTCTTTCTGGTCTGTTCTGGGGAAACTTAAACTAGGACATTCTATAGCAGAGTTCTGGGCTAGCATTCAGCTCTAAGTTCATGCAAATGCTTGAAATTTAATTTTTTTCATGAATTCTTTTATCTTTTGTATTCAGATGCATTTTATTCTTGGCTATCCCAAGTGTGTGGCTTCTCCAGGTGGTGCCAGTGGTAAAGATCCACCTGTCAGTGTGGGAGACTCAAGGGATAGATGTTTGATCCTGGTTCGGGAAGGTCCTCTGGAGGAGGGAATGGCAACCCACTCCAGTATTCTTGCTTGGGACATCCCATGGACAGAGGAACCTGGTGGGCTACAGCCCATGAGGTTGCAAAAGTTAGACATGACTGAACACACATGCACACACACACAACCCAAGTGCACACCCAGTGCACACACAGACATCTCGAGTCCACACTCAGACATATGATAAATCAGCACCTGCATGCTGTGGCTGGCCCTGACTTGGATGCTCCCAGCTGGCAGGTGGCCACTCACAGCCCTGCTCTTGCCTCCTCCCACTGTCACCCCATCGTTGATGGCCCTTGCACCTTGGATGTTTCAAGCAGTTCCTGAAGTTTCTGCTAGTATCTTTCTCCATCTCCTGCCTTTACCGCATTTACTAAGAAATCACCCAATTAGAAGTCATTTATTCGGAGAAGGCAATGGCAGCCCACTCCAGTACTCTTGTCTGACAGATCCCACGGACGGAGGAGCCTGGTGGGCTCCATGGGGTCACTAAGAGTTGGACACAACTGAGTGACTTCACTTTCACTTTTCACTTTCATGCATTGGAGAAGGAAATGGCAACCCACTGCAGTGTTCTTGCCTGGTGAATCTCAGGGACAGCAGAGCCTGGTGGGCTGCCGTCCATGGGGTCACACAGAGTTGGACACGACTGAAATGACTTAGCAGCAGCAGAAATCATTTATTAGGAATTTCCCTGGTGGTCCAGTGGTTAAGACAGGCTGGGCTCAGTCTGCCTGTTTCCTGAAGAGAGAGTATAGGTGGTGCTCAGGGTATTTTCTGTTTTAAAATATGGATCAAGGTCAACCACATGTGACTAGAGCTCAACCCTAGAGTGATCAGAAGAAACGTCTGTAAGTTCAGAGTCTTTACTTCCCTTAGGGTAACAAATGTGATAAACCAAAATTCTTCCTGGCCATGGCGTGCTTTGACAGATACTCAAGTTGCCCTCTAATACATGGTACATTTTAAATAAAATTTTACTTTCTAAATTCTGAACATTAGTATGGATTTTATTTCAAAGAGAGGCAAAGATTATTGAATATAGGGAGAATTGTCAATACATCAAGTAATTTATTCTTTATCTCTGTCACTTCCAAAGTGAGGCTGAGAATGTAAAAATTGTGTGTTACAAAGACATGTGATAAAGGAGACATAGAAAATTGTTAACTGTAGACTAGTGTTAGGTATATAGATGTTTACTGTAAAATTACTTCACCTTTTTTATATATCTGAAAATATGCATGAAACAGCATAAAGGGATATGTTAACAAAACGTGATGCTGCTTTCAGTGTATCAGGCTGGCCAAAAAGTTCATTTGGTTTTAAGTAAAATAAAGGACACATATTTATTTCATTTTCATGAAGAACTTTATTGAACAACATATTTCTTAAATGAGCAAACTTTTTGGCCAATCCAGTATTTAAAATCTGTTTTTCTGCCTTACTTTCCCAAGCTTGATCCTTCTCTCCAGTGTAACTTGGGGATCCAGCGAGCTTAGTAGATTATAGAGGAGTTAAAGGAGGCTGCTATTACTAGTTTTATTAAGCTGAACTAGGCAGTTTTTTTCAGTTCTCCTTGGATCCTCTATAAGTGTTTTTTACATGATATATATGGGAAATACACTCACAACTTTTAACGACATTCTTAAAAATCTGTTTTAGGACACCATCACATATGTTNTCTTAATATCTCCTCTTTTTGTTAGGTCCACACCATTTCTGTTCTTTGTTGTGCTCATCTCTGCATGAAATGTTCCCTTGGTATCTCTAATTTTCTTGGAGAGATCTCTGGTTTTTCCCATTCTATTGCTTTCCTCTATTTCTTTCCATTGATTGCTGAGGAAGACTTTCTTATCTCTCCTTGCTGTTCTTTGGAACTCTCCATTCAAATGGGTATACCTTTCATTTTCTCTCTTGCCTTTTGCTTCTCTTCTTTTCTTATCTATTTGTAAGGCCTAATCAGACAACCATTTTCCCTTTTTGCATTTCATTTTCTTGGGGATGGTCTTGATCACTGCCTCTTGTACAATGTCATAAACCTCGGTCCATAGTTCTTCAGACACTCTATCAGATCTAATCCCTTGAGTCTATTTGTCACTTCTACTGTATAATCGTAAGGGATTTGATTTAGGTCATACCTGATTGGTCTAGTGGTTTTCCTTACTTTCTTCAATTTAAGTCTGAATTTGGCAATAAGAAATTCATGATCTGAGTCACAGTCAGTTCTCAGAGGCAGAGACAGGCTTGTGACAGCCAGAGCCAGAAGGCAAGGGGCTACTGCAGTCCTAGCCCCAGATGGCCTCCTCCACCAAACTGAGAGCAGGCTCCCAGTTGCTAACCAAGTCTTCCTGGGATCCTGGACGGTTGACATCTGGCAGGAGGGTTGCGGCCTGAGATCAGCTCCCCAGAGGGGACAGACGGCCCACCTGAGGCAGTGCTCTCGCTGGGTACCAGGAAACTGGGTGGCTGGGACTGGGGAGGTGATTAAGATGCACAGTCCACCTGGGACACTGCGCTCACCAAGCACCTGGTCACCTGAGCTCTTCAGACCTGGGAAGGGCACCAAATTCACCCCCAACCAACAGAGATTGAGCCAGAACTGGGTCTGAGTGTCCCCTGTGGCTGTACGGGTCAGCAGTGGGCTGTTGCAGGGGCTCTGGGTGCTGCAGACCTGGCTATGGCATAGGCCCTCTTGGAGGAGGTCACCATTAACCCACTATAGAACCACCAGAACTACACAGGACTGGGAAACAGACTCTTGGAGGGCACAGACAAAAGCTTGTGCATGCCAGGACCCTGGAGAAAGGAGCAGTGACCCCACAAGAGACTGACCCAGACATGCCCACGAGTGTCCAGGAGTCTCCGGCAGAGGCGTGGGCTGGTGGTAGCCTGCTGCAGGGTCGTATGGACTGAGTGCAGCACTGCACGCATGGCAGCTTTGGAAGGAGGTTGCCATTACCTTCATTACCTCCACATTATATCTATTCCTGTGGGCAGGAATCCCTTAGAAGAAATGGAGTAGCCATCATAGTCAACGAAAGAGTCCAAACTGCAGTATTTGGTTGCAGTCTCAAAAATGACAGAATGATCTCTGTTCATTTCCAAGGCAAACCATTCAATATTCCAAGTAATTAGATACTGACAGTAATCCAAGCCTTTGCCCTGACCAGTAATGCTGAAGAAGCTAAAATTGAACAGTTCTATGAAGACCTACAAGATCTCATAGAACTAACGCCCAAAAAAGATATCCTCTTCATTATAGGGGACTGGAAAGTAAAAATAGGAAGTCAAGAGCTACAATAACAGGCAAATTTGGCCTTGGAGTACAAAACGGAGCAGGTCAAAGGCTAATAGAGTTTTGCCAAGAGAACACACGAGTCATACCAAATACCCTCTTCCAACAACACGAGAGAAGACTCTACACATGGAAAGTGGGCTAGGTAAGCAATTAACGCTACAGAGTTCTGATTTTTGATAGCAGCCCTGCTTTTCTCGCAGGCAAATGAAGTACTGCTGCATGTGTTATTCTTTCATTTCCTGAATAAAAGAGATTTTTGCAAAAACAGAAGGGAGTACAACTAAAGAATGGAAGAAATTGCAATGGGATGTATTTTAAAAATCATTTGAAAATTTCTTGAGTGGAACTTTAAACAATGGTCTATAGTGATACTTGGTTGCCCAGACCAATTCCCAGAGGACTCTTTAGCCCATAGAGAATAGTCATAGAATTTGGACAAATTATGGGGACCCATGATTTTGTGGAAAACAACATAAAAGAACAGCTTGGTGTTGTGTTGTAAGAGAATCCTTATTGCCTTACCTTCTAGTTGGCAAGGAGATGTGGGAGGAATGAACATTTTCATAGAGCAGTATCAAGATGGAAAACAGGGTTCTAAGGCTGCCCAATTGGGGCAGGCATTTGCAGTGAATAAGTCAGGAACTCAGGTGTTGATTGGTCAGTACATAAGATGGAAATCTGTTACATGTCAGCAGAAATACCTATTCTAACAACAGTTTTGTGAGTTTGTATTAAGGAGAAAAATGAAATGTTGTATCATAAATCTTCATAGATTAAGCTCTGGACACAGCTCTGACACCACACAATTGCCAGCAGAGATTATAAGATCAGTCATGTAATTACTCTAAGTGTTTGTAGTCCTTTGGGATGAATTCATTAAACAGGAGCAGTGTTTCACAGAAGTGGAATAAAATTCATTAATTCTAACTTACAGCTTGAAAATCCAGTGGTGAAACTTTTTTTTGGCATTACTGAAAAATGTGTGCTTTTCACAGTTTGACACATGGTAGACTTTCAAAGCAAGATGCATTGAACTGGCTTGAGTCTAGGTTCTTATTTTGAACTCCGAACAACCCATTTCTTGTTTAGTGAATAAATAGCTCACTAAATTTTGTTCTTAATTTAAAATGTGTGGATTTGTACTTAATCTCTGCTTCCCAGTGGAAACTTTTAGAGTACTGAAACAGAGTTTGTGAGTATGTCTGTTTTATTGCAATGAGTAGGTAAATATCAGAGATCATTTGTGGAGTACTTACTATATACCTGGGACTTCCCTAAGAGTTCAGTTGCTAAAGAATCTGTCTGTAATGCAGGAGACCCTGGTTCAGTTCCTGGGTTGGAAAGATCTGCTGGAGAAGGGCTAGGCTACCCACTCCAGTATTCTGGCCTAGAGAATTCCATGGACTGTGTAGTGTATGGGTTCACAAAGAGTCGGACATGACTGAGCAACTTTCACTTTACTGTATACCTGGCACATGCTTGGTCCTTCCTCATTTATTAAGAATGTACCTTCATGCAAAGATAAAAACTGTTTTTTACCTCTCTAAGATAGTTGGTCCTATAAACATAATGCTCAGTTCTCAAGTATATATATACACACACTTATATATACACATACATTGGAGAAGGCAATGGCAACCCACTCCAGTACTCTTGCCTGGAAAATTGCATGGATGGAGGAGCCTGGTAGGCTGCCATCCATGGGGTTGCACATAGTTGGACATGACTGAAGTGACTTAGCAGCAGCAGCAGCAGCAGCAAATACATACATACACACAGTATTATTCAAGACTAGTAGTTCAAAAGTATGTGTGTGTGTATGTGTGTGTGAATTCTTGGGCTTCTTTTAAATAGTACCTCATCATCTCACTAACTCTGAACAGAGGAAAACATAATTCAAAGTTAGAAAGTTATCATGTCTACAAATCCTATACTGAAGTACTCTTCATTATGGATAAACCAGAAATGTGGACCTTATAGGAACTGAGAATACATCTAAGAATTTCAGATCACCTTGGATTAGTGTAGGACTAGGTGGAATTCCATAGTCTTTTTTGATTTCCTATGATTATCATCAGTAGAAGTTTCAGTTAATATTGGCACATAATCCTCCTCTTGGCATTCAACTTCTGCAATATCCCAGATGACAGAATTATGATGGCATTGCAAAACTTCTGGATGCCCATAATGAGGTGTTTATTTTGGGAAACTTGACCTTCTGACCCTTGTTTGCGCATTGATGCCTGTGAAGTTGGTATATTACTTTCCACTAATTGTATTGCTTTGTGGAATTATTTCTGCAAAAGCTCCCAGAACAGTGTAAGCCCTATAGGTACAAATGTCACTTCTATATAATTACTTGTGACCTTGAACTCAAAAGCACAGCTCGGATGATTTTACTGTCAGTCTCATTGTAGCAGTTTGCTGACCAGATAGCCCTGGGACACTGCATTTTTGCTCTACAAATATTTTGTGTATTAAACCAAACTCTTTGTCATAGTCAGCGATTTACTAGGCACTGCTGAAAAAGGTAGCAGGATACACATTTTGAAATTGTGGCAGTGACATACGATAAATATAGAGTGACCTGTTGGAATTATTTTGTTTCTCTATTCTCTAAAGCAGAAAGGAATGAGCAGAATTATTGCATTTATGTGAAGGTGCTTGCTTTTATGGTCATGTCCAAGATGGATGCCATCTCAGTTTGTCACTTTTAAAATCATGTGTTTTACACATTCGGCAATATTTTCACAGTGCAGTCCAAAAAACTCAAGATAAATCCCAACACATCGTGTCTTTCTTTCTAAGAGATGACAGTTATTTCAGTAGTGAATGAGTTTGAGATGTGGAAAATCATGGAAAATGAGAGAAATGATTGCATTTATTAATAGAAAAGAATATGCTGATTGTTGTTCAGTCACTCAGTCATGTCCAGCTCTTTGTGACCACATGGACCACAGCAGGCCAGGCTTCTCTGTCCTTCACCATCTCCTGGAGTTTACTCGAGCTCATCTCCATTGAGCTGGTGATGCCATCCAACCATCTCATTCTTTGTCGTCTCCTTCTCCTCCTGCTTTCAGTCTTTCCCAGGGTCTTTTCTAATGAGTCGGCTGGAACAAGCCTGTTATTTCAAGGGCAGTGCCTGTAATGCTGTGGAATTAAAATCAAGTTTAAGTAGCGGGTTAGAGGAAGCACCGTCTGCAAATGACAGTGAGTGCTTCGTCATTGTCTTTGCCCATGGGCTAGTTGTGTTCTTTTTTTTTTTTCTTTCCTGTTGACATCATGCAGAAGTGTGACCCAGGTGTGTATCTGAATATGACTGTGTTAGGCTGCTCTAATAATTTTACTGAAAAATCTTGCCCACTTAGGGTTGCCACTGCTTTAGAGAGTAAAACTGCTTTATCAATTTAAGACTAGCATAATCTTTAACATTTATTTAGCGTGCTGAGATTTTAAATTTAGACTACCTTTGTTGAATTTTCTTGCAGTGATGAAAAACAGCATTGTGCAGGAGGACAGAAGTATACTGGGATTATTCTCACAGGGGTTGAAGACTACTTGAAGTTGTTTATGTTAGAAACCAATTAAAGGTCTGTCTTCTTAAGATAAAATATGAAGATAAATCACCATAGAAGAGAGGCTTAGGATAGATTCAGCTCTTTATTCTTTGATATTCTTCAAGGTTAGACTCATTTCATGGTGCTTTATTTTTCTAAATCTGCCTGACTTCTTTTATGTTAGTGTGTGTGATATATGTTAAAAGGACTGTGTGGGAGGATGAGGTTTCTGAAGCAAAACCGCATCATTTGTTAATCATCAAGTTCTGAAGCATGAGTGCTAATATGAATGCATTATCAAGGGTTTCAACAAAAATGACCAATTATCCCATTATGGGTTACTCAAAATTTTAATTTTTGAAATATTGCTGACCTTTTATTAACATTTGGTTTGAACTCTGTGAGTCTGCTTACATGCAGACTTTTTTTTTCCCCCCCACTGAATATGTACTACAGGACACGGTCCATGGTTGGTTGAACCCAGAGACTCAGAAGCTCGGCTGAAAAGGACAAGTAGAAAATTATAGGTGGATTTTTGACTGCAAGAGGATTAATGCCCCTAACTTTTGTATTGTTTAAGGGGCAACTGTACATCAAACAGCCATTTTGCACTGCTATTGTCTAAATCTGTGTAGATACAAATATGCATATCAGGTTCACAAAAAACTAGTACTGGCATTGTGATACATTATAACGCCAGTTAGGACTGCCCCTAATTTCTTCTTTTGCCCCGCTGTCTCTTATGCTGCTGCTGTTACTAAGTTGCTTCAGTCGTGTCTGACTCTGTGCAGCCCCATAGATGGCAGCCCACCAGCCTCCCCCATCCCTGAGATTCTCCAGGCAAGAACACTGGAGTGGGTTGTCATTTCCAGTGACATAAAAGTGAAAAGTGAAAGTGAAGTCATGTCCAACTCTTTGCGATCCCGTGGACTGCAGCCTACCAGGCTCCTCCGTCCATGGGGTTTTCCAGGCAAGAGTACTGGAGTGGCTTGCCATTGCTAAAAACAGCTGTCTCTCAGCCATTTGACCTGGAGTTCTCTAAGGATGAATTAGATAAGGTGAGTTCTTTTTCTGCTCAGAAGTCATTCTAGAATGTCTCTTTTCAATCTGAACTTGAATTTGATTTGCATAGAATTTCCTTTAAAACTTCCTTTATCATGTCATTCATGTTCCTCAAGTGGACTTCTGAAAGCTTGTATGGCCACTGGCCTATTTGCTTCTGGCAACATACATCTGCCCTATAAACAGACTTGGGATAATGGAAAGAGCTGAAAATAGGTACAAGTAAACACTATATACCATGCATCTTGGGACTAGTGCTTATTTTCTAAACTAAACCATGTTCTTTTTCCTGACTGCTGGATTTAAAGTATCAGAAGATATAATGAGCATATAATCTGCATGTAGATAAACAGACCAGTGTGAAATATATGGTACTTAAATTATAAATTAAGAAGTGGTGGCAAGAATACCCAGAAGAACTATACAAAAAGATCTTCATGACCCAGATAACCATGATGGTGTGATCACCAGACATCCTGGAATGTGAAGTCAAGGAGGCCTTATGAAGCATCACTACGGACAAAGCTAGTGAAAGTGATAGAATTCCAGTTGAACTATTTCAAATCCTAAAAACTGCTGTGAATGTACTGCACTCAATATGTCAGCAAACTTGGAAAACTCATCAGTGGCCACAGGACTGGAAAAGGTCAGTTTTCATTCCAATCCCAAAGAAAGGCAATGCCAAAGAATGCTCAAACTACAGCACAATTGCACTCATCTCACATGCTAGCAAAGTAATACTTAAAATTCTTTTAAGCCAGACTTCAGCAATACGTGAACTGTGAACTTCCAGATGTTCAAGCTGGATTTAGAAAAGGCAGAGGAACCAGAGTTCAAATTGCCAACATCCACTGGATCATCCAAAAAGCAAGAGTTCCAGAAAAACCTCTACTTTTGCTTTATTTACTATGCCAAAGCCATTGACTGTGTGGATCAAAACACACTATGGAAAATTCTTCAAGAGATGAGAATATCAGACCACCTAACCTGCCTCCTGAGAAGTCTGTGTGCAGGTCAAGAAGCAATAGTTAGAACTGCACATTGAACAGTATACTGGTTCCAAATTCGGAAAAGAATCTATCAAGGCTGTATATTGTCAGCCTGGTTATTTAACTTATATGTAGAGTACATCATGTGAAATGCTGGGCTGGATGAAGCTCAAGCTGGTATCAAGATTGCCAGGAGAAATATCAGTAACCTCAGATATACAGATGATACCACCCTCATGGCAGAAAGCAAGAAAGAACTAAAGAGCCTCTTGATGAAAGTAAAAGAGGAGAGGGCAAAAGTTGGCTTGAAACTCAACATTCAGAAAACTAAGATCATGACATCTGGTCCCATCACTTCATGCAAATAGATGGAAATGGAAAGAGTTTTTTTTGGCTCCAAAAGCACTGCAGAGGTTAACTTGATCCATGAAATTAAAAGACACTTGTTCTTTGGAAGAAAAGCTATGACCAACCTAGACAGCATATTAAAAAACAGAAGCATTACTTTCCTGATAAAGGTCCATCTAGTCAAAGCTGTGGTTTTTCCAGTAGTCATGTATGGATGTGAGAGTTGGACTATAAAGAAAGCTGAGGACCAAAGAACTGATGCTTTTGAACTGTGGTGTTGGAGTAGACTCTTGAGAGTCCCTTGGGCTGCAAGGATATCCACTCAGTCCATCCTAAAGGAAATCAGTCCTGAATATTCATTGGAAGGACTGATGTTGAAGCTGAAACTCTGATACTTTGGCCACCTGATGCAGAGAACTGACTCATTGGAGAAGACCCTGATGCTGGGAAAGATTGAAGGCAGGAGGAGAAGGGGATGACAGAGGATGAGATGTTTGGATGGCATCACTGACTCTATGGACGTGAGTTTGAGTGAACTCCGGGAGTTGGTGATGGATAGGGAGGTCTGGCATGCTGTAATTCATGGGGTCGCAAAGAGTCAGACATGACTGAGCAACTGAACTGAACTGAACTGGTGTCTAGTATATATAAATACCTTTGGAGCTTCCCGGGTTGCGCTAGTGGTAAGGGACTGCCTGCCAATGCAGGTTAGATATAAGACACTGCATTCAATCCCTGGGTTGTGGAGATCCCGTGGAGAAGGGCATGGCAATCCACTCCAATATTCTTGCCTGGAGAATCCCAAGAATAGAGGAGCCTGGCAGGGTACAGTTTATAGCTTCACAGTGACTTACCACAGCAATAAGTAAATGCCTAAGTTTTTAAGCAAATGCTAAATATTTTGTGACCTGTCTTCAGTGGTCAATCAGATCATTGTTAGTTTCTGGTTTAGGCTTTGTTTGTAAAGGGTCTGGGAAAGACTGACAGTGCAGTGCCTGGGATAAGAATTGCATGAGATGAAGCAGATTTAATGATAGGTGATGAAAGCAGTGGGCAGGATAAATTCTGTCAATTTTAGATGCAAATTTTGAATATTTGAATGAGAATTAAATATCAGCATCTTTGTTTTTCAAAATGTTCTGAAGAACAGCAGCAGCAGCTTTCTAGTTTGGAAGCATGTAAGGAATGCACAGTCTCAGATATCAGGCAAAATCTGCAGAATCAGCATATGCTGGATCCTGAGGGGATAGAAGTCCTGCCCTGGAAACCCTGTCTGAGAGGCCCTCAGTGGAACTGAGCTCTGGTTGCCTACTGTTGCGATAAGATGCCCATTATTTTCTGTCTTCTGGTTCTCATCTTTAATCCTGACTTCCCTCCTAGTATTTCCTGGAATCATCAGCCAAATCCAAAACTTGCATTTGAGTCTTTCTTTCTGGTCTGTTCTGGGGAAACTTAAACTAGGACATTCTATAGCAGAGTTCTGGGCTAGCATTCAGCTCTAAGTTCATGCAAATGCTTGAAATTTAATTTTTTTCATGAATTCTTTTATCTTTTGTATTCAGATGCATTTTATTCTTGGCTATCCCAAGTGTGTGGCTTCTCCAGGTGGTGCCAGTGGTAAAGATCCACCTGTCAGTGTGGGAGACTCAAGGGATAGATGTTTGATCCTGGTTCGGGAAGGTCCTCTGGAGGAGGGAATGGCAACCCACTCCAGTATTCTTGCTTGGGACATCCCATGGACAGAGGAACCTGGTGGGCTACAGCCCATGAGGTTGCAAAAGTTAGACATGACTGAACACACATGCACACACACACAACCCAAGTGCACACCCAGTGCACACACAGACATCTCGAGTCCACACTCAGACATATGATAAATCAGCACCTGCATGCTGTGGCTGGCCCTGACTTGGATGCTCCCAGCTGGCAGGTGGCCACTCACAGCCCTGCTCTTGCCTCCTCCCACTGTCACCCCATCGTTGATGGCCCTTGCACCTTGGATGTTTCAAGCAGTTCCTGAAGTTTCTGCTAGTATCTTTCTCCATCTCCTGCCTTTACCGCATTTACTAAGAAATCACCCAATTAGAAGTCATTTATTCGGAGAAGGCAATGGCAGCCCACTCCAGTACTCTTGTCTGACAGATCCCACGGACGGAGGAGCCTGGTGGGCTCCATGGGGTCACTAAGAGTTGGACACAACTGAGTGACTTCACTTTCACTTTTCACTTTCATGCATTGGAGAAGGAAATGGCAACCCACTGCAGTGTTCTTGCCTGGTGAATCTCAGGGACAGCAGAGCCTGGTGGGCTGCCGTCCATGGGGTCACACAGAGTTGGACACGACTGAAATGACTTAGCAGCAGCAGAAATCATTTATTAGGAATTTCCCTGGTGGTCCAGTGGTTAAGACAGGCTGGGCTCAGTCTGCCTGTTTCCTGAAGAGAGAGTATAGGTGGTGCTCAGGGTATTTTCTGTTTTAAAATATGGATCAAGGTCAACCACATGTGACTAGAGCTCAACCCTAGAGTGATCAGAAGAAACGTCTGTAAGTTCAGAGTCTTTACTTCCCTTAGGGTAACAAATGTGATAAACCAAAATTCTTCCTGGCCATGGCGTGCTTTGACAGATACTCAAGTTGCCCTCTAATACATGGTACATTTTAAATAAAATTTTACTTTCTAAATTCTGAACATTAGTATGGATTTTATTTCAAAGAGAGGCAAAGATTATTGAATATAGGGAGAATTGTCAATACATCAAGTAATTTATTCTTTATCTCTGTCACTTCCAAAGTGAGGCTGAGAATGTAAAAATTGTGTGTTACAAAGACATGTGATAAAGGAGACATAGAAAATTGTTAACTGTAGACTAGTGTTAGGTATATAGATGTTTACTGTAAAATTACTTCACCTTTTTTATATATCTGAAAATATGCATGAAACAGCATAAAGGGATATGTTAACAAAACGTGATGCTGCTTTCAGTGTATCAGGCTGGCCAAAAAGTTCATTTGGTTTTAAGTAAAATAAAGGACACATATTTATTTCATTTTCATGAAGAACTTTATTGAACAACATATTTCTTAAATGAGCAAACTTTTTGGCCAATCCAGTATTTAAAATCTGTTTTTCTGCCTTACTTTCCCAAGCTTGATCCTTCTCTCCAGTGTAACTTGGGGATCCAGCGAGCTTAGTAGATTATAGAGGAGTTAAAGGAGGCTGCTATTACTAGTTTTATTAAGCTGAACTAGGCAGTTTTTTTCAGTTCTCCTTGGATCCTCTATAAGTGTTTTTTACATGATATATATGGGAAATACACTCACAACTTTTAACGACATTCTTAAAAATCTGTTTTAGGACACCATCACATATGTTGATTTTGCCTTGACTTAAAAATAAGTTTTATATATTTCATCATTTGTATGTTTTGTAAAAGAGCACAATTCTTGTGCTCCAGTTTGAATCTGAGTTGTCAGTTCTAAGCATTAATGCAAAAAAGAAAAAATCCCTATTAATCATTTTTAGAATCATGTTCTTTGATCAGTTTGTCATATTTGGTAGAATATGCTCTTTTATAAATGCTCCTTAACACATATTTTACTGGACAGTGTAGTGGTTAAAGTACATTAAAATGTGCAATATTAAATTGCCTTTTTAGAAGCTATTTCTTATGAATATTTTTGCATAATGGTAAAATAGTTCATTAGTGCCCAGTGGATGCTGTTCTTGCCTAAGAACTTTCCACAGTGTATTCAGAGGGCTCTGCATATTACTTGTTACCTTCTATTTGCCTAATTAGATTTTGAAAAGTGATTGTTTCAGAAATAGAATTAGCTGATTCAGGCTAGTAGTGATGCTCTTGTATATAATATATATATATATATAT
>SJYW01029347.1:144157-221094 GCA_006410735.1 Raphicerus campestris
ATACTCAAGTTGCCCTCTAATACATGGTACATTTTAAATAAAATTTTACTTTCTAAATTCTGAACATTAGTATGGATTTTATTTCAAAGAGAGGCAAAGATTATTGAATATAGGGAGAATTGTCAATACATCAAGTAATTTATTCTTTATCTCTGTCACTTCCAAAGTGAGGCTGAGAATGTAAAAATTGTGTGTTACAAAGACATGTGATAAAGGAGACATAGAAAATTGTTAACTGTAGACTAGTGTTAGGTATATAGATGTTTACTGTAAAATTACTTCACCTTTTTTATATATCTGAAAATATGCATGAAACAGCATAAAGGGATATGTTAACAAAACGTGATGCTGCTTTCAGTGTATCAGGCTGGCCAAAAAGTTCATTTGGTTTTAAGTAAAATAAAGGACACATATTTATTTCATTTTCATGAAGAACTTTATTGAACAACATATTTCTTAAATGAGCAAACTTTTTGGCCAATCCAGTATTTAAAATCTGTTTTTCTGCCTTACTTTCCCAAGCTTGATCCTTCTCTCCAGTGTAACTTGGGGATCCAGCGAGCTTAGTAGATTATAGAGGAGTTAAAGGAGGCTGCTATTACTAGTTTTATTAAGCTGAACTAGGCAGTTTTTTTCAGTTCTCCTTGGATCCTCTATAAGTGTTTTTTACATGATATATATGGGAAATACACTCACAACTTTTAACGACATTCTTAAAAATCTGTTTTAGGACACCATCACATATGTTGATTTTGCCTTGACTTAAAAATAAGTTTTATATATTTCATCATTTGTATGTTTTGTAAAAGAGCACAATTCTTGTGCTCCAGTTTGAATCTGAGTTGTCAGTTCTAAGCATTAATGCAAAAAAGAAAAAATCCCTATTAATCATTTTTAGAATCATGTTCTTTGATCAGTTTGTCATATTTGGTAGAATATGCTCTTTTATAAATGCTCCTTAACACATATTTTACTGGACAGTGTAGTGGTTAAAGTACATTAAAATGTGCAATATTAAATTGCCTTTTTAGAAGCTATTTCTTATGAATATTTTTGCATAATGGTAAAATAGTTCATTAGTGCCCAGTGGATGCTGTTCTTGCCTAAGAACTTTCCACAGTGTATTCAGAGGGCTCTGCATATTACTTGTTACCTTCTATTTGCCTAATTAGATTTTGAAAAGTGATTGTTTCAGAAATAGAATTAGCTGATTCAGGCTAGTAGTGATGCTCTTGTATATAATATATATATATATATATATTAGCATAATATTTTGTTTGAAGGTGGAAATTATCAATTTGTGGATTTACACAGATTTAAATGGCACAGTATTTTGGCTGAATTCAATGTGTTTTCGTGTATTTATAGAGTGCCTTCTAGTGCCCTGTGGTAGGTAACAGTAATACACTTTATGGTGTTAACTGCTTTACTAATGAGTTCATCCATTTATATTCCTCCATTTCCTTTTGAATAACAAACGGGGTTAGGCTTCTAAGCAATATTTGAATAGCAGCCTGTGGTTTACAAAGCACTTTTCCTCACATTTGTATCTGCCTTTGCATCTCAGTGGAGCTGAAGGTCAGATATTCTTTATGTCCCTTCTTATGAAGGACTTGCCCAAGGTCAGAGAACTCATGAGGCTGCATCTATCTGTCTTTTTTGTTTAGTGGTCTGTGATTTTATTCAAAATTCTTATCTACCTATGTTTAGCATGTTTTCTGTGTGCATGAAAATTATGTACCAAATAATTTCTCTTTTTTCTTAATACCATTTATTCATGGTTTATTAAAATCTCTTTGAAGGATATACATCTAGAGAAATCTTTCTAGTTTTCTATCCAACTTTTCCGTCATATAAGTCTGAGCGTGATATACGTTCTTTGAGCAAATATTTTTCAAAAGCTACTCCCTAAATGAGTTTGAAAATGTGTGAAAAATGAGAATTCAGATTTGGGAAAGTGCAGTTCTTTGTTGACATTCAACCTGGTTTGGTCACATTAGACTTGTCACATTTGGGGACCCAGATTCAAGGTTCTCTAGCTTATTAAAGGTGACAGATTTCATTAAATCACATCAGGAAGCTTCATTTAGTTGTTGGAAAATACATTGTAAGGAACACAGGTCACGTTTAAATTTGATGGGCTGCATGGAGAAAAATCATCAGTCCACACAGGCAGGGCCGTGCTCCATCTCAGCTTCTCAGTTTTGCCAGGCTCGTCAGCCACCAGATAACCCCCACACTTGGCTATCAGGTCCGCTGGCTGTGCCAGTGACACGTGTGAGTACATGTAGGTGTGAGAGCCGCCGTGGCCTCCTGTCACGAGGCAGCATGTTCTGTTGGACCACGTTCACATTCACAATGAATGCTCTCCCTGCTGGAAATGAGTGGGAAGCAGGGCCTGTCCCAGAGGTAATACTGCTGACCATTTCCAGGCACAGCCATGTCATTTTTGAGGGAATATTAAAAAATAAAATGGATTTGTGCCTATCTTTGGACCTAATTTGCCATATGTTTGATTTGTCTGATGCAAAATGAAGATGAGCATAGTGTTCCAAATAAATGGCCCTTTTGATTTTCTACTCTGATAATATTTTTCTTGTTTTCTGGTGTTTTTCTTTTAATTGTTTTTTTTTTAAATAATATTTTACAGTGGTGCTCTGGGTACAAGCATCACATTTTCCTAATGTCTGTGTTTTCATAAACACTAATAGCTTTAGAGTACTAATCTAAGTGTTCCCATTCAAGGCTACCTCTTCTTCGAAAGGTGATAGAAACCACATGAATTTTCCTGCTTGCATTTTGCTGCTGATAGTTAATTTTATACTTTATATTTTTCATTAAACTTAGATGTTCTCCTTCAAAACCCTTAAAAACTCCCTGAGGAAACATCCATGTTAAGTGCAAGGCAGAAGTCTCAGCTCATGCTTTCTTGGTAAGAAAGGCTTCTGGCTTTTAGCAGTTGCTAGTATTGGCAAATAGTAATGTTTGCAAATAACAGATAAACAACACCTTTTATATATATGTAATCTCTAACAGTGGGAAAGGGTTTAGGGTCAAACTTTAAAAACAATGTGAATTTTGTAATTAATGTCTTAGTCTTCTTCGTGATGTAAAATCTTTTTATCTAATTATGAATTGATGCAGTGATTTTCACATTGCTCTGAGAGAAATGTACAAAATAATGTTAAAAACTATGCCTTAATATTTCTATAGCACTTGCCACTTATCAAATGTCTTTCATAGCCATTATCAAGTACTATATATTAGTGGGTTCAGCCTAAGAGATGACACTAAGAGTATCCATGGGTATTAACAGTGGGTTTTTTTTCCAATACATTGTGCCTCCAGATTTATTCCTTGCCATTGTAAAGCCTTTTAGTGGCTTTTCAGTGCATTCAGAGTACAATCTGAACTCCTTCACATGGCCTGCGGGTCCTTGCGTGATATGACTTCCATTCTCTCTTTCAGTCTGATCTCCAAGCTGCAGTGTCCCGTGTTCCTCACTTTGGGGTCTGTACATATATTCACTTTCCAGGTATCAGCTGACATCATGGACTCTGGATCACGTCTCTTTCCAGGGTCTCGCCACCACAGGCATTTACACTTAGATATCAGCCACCGTTTTTTTCCTACTGTCGAACACAATGTGCTTGATTATACTCTCTTTTTTCGGGTAGTGGGCTTCTAGTAAAACTTCCTTGAACCTTAGACAAAAATCAATTTCAATGACTTTAAGATAATTTCCAGCAACTCTCTTGCTGGGGAAGAGAAAACATAAAAATGAAAAAATAATCATTCCTCTGAGGAGTCATACTACTTTATGAAATATATGATGTCACATTAGGCTTGTTGATTTCTTTACCTCTGAAATACTATGCATGTCCATCTCAGAAGCTTACTGTAATGTTATTTTGTCATTTACATTGACCGCCAGCTCCTTTTACATCAACTCTCTTCTGTAAAGTCTTATGATATCGATTGGCCATAAGTATTAATATTCTTTCCTGGAAGAAAGACTTTATTGTTGGTGCTTAGGAGAGCACTTTCCTAGGTAAGAAAATGTAGTCAACGCTCTATGTGCTAGTTTTATATAACAAGATTCTTTTCCAATATTTAGAAAGACTAGGGGTCCTTTAGCGCACACTGCTGTTTTATTTTTTTCTCAGAGATAACGGACTTCTCTTACTCTTTTTTACAAACATAATTAAAAATAGGCTTTTTGTAGAGAGGAACTTGATTCTAGTAGAGTATTGATTAACTGAAGTGTTATTTAGTTTTTTTAAAAGTCCTAGAGAGCACCTGACAAAATTTAGGATTATTTTCAAGAGAAAGTAAGACTAGAACAACTGTTGCAAAATAGAAATGAGAGCTTAGAAAAAATTTGAATACTTTATCTGTGCTTCTTGATACTGTATTCCCTAGTCAATTTAAAATGATTAAGTTAACTAAAATTAAATCAGTTGTTCAGATGCTTTAGCTATATTTTAAATTCATAGTCATCACATGTGGCTACTGGCTGTCATATTGGACAGTACACATTTACAGCATTTTTGTCACTGCAGAAAGCTCTGTTGGACATCGTTGCTGAAATGTTGACCAGGTTAAAATGCAGTGGATAATGGGATGTTGGGGAGCCAGAGTCAGAGTTTGACCAGTGAAAGGAAGGAAAAAGAGCATTCATTAAAAGTATTTTGTAATTTTTTAAGTGCACAAAATTGGGGCGGGAGGCCATCATTGTTCCATGATAAAGAGGACAGTTACCTCTTTTTCTGCTATAGATTAGTGAATAAAGTGCTTGAAAGAATCTTAAAGATCAGTTAGACCAGTTACCAAATTAATATTTGAGCTATTTATATTTCTTATTTTCTGCTTACATGGAAAAACACAAGTTCCTTACCTTAAGAAGCAACATACAATGAATAAGATGATAAGCTTTGTGTTATATATAAGGAAAATGTTGAATTATGATAAATGATTATCCATAATAAATTATTTATCATAAATTTTCACTAGTGCACTAAAGTGAAGGCTTTGCAAAGCAGAATTGCTTTCCATGATCTCACAGGGAACTAAATGCTATTTCGTATCTTATATCATAATACAGTCAGCCGACAAATTAGTATTGGGGCAAAAATATTGAGGTCAAAAAGAATAGTAGAATTCTTACAAAAATATTTGCATAATATTTTCCATCATTTTAGCAAGTGATTTAAAATCATCATTATACCCATTTATATTGTAGTTCAACTCATCTGTTTTATATTTATTGTCTTCTTGCCAAATAATAAGATCAACAAAGCCATATGTTTTCTAAGCTCTTGTTAGAAGTTTTACTAAAGCTAAAACAAGTAAAATGTTAGCTAGTTAGCAAAGGCAGGCATTGTTAGTTAAATTTGTTTTCCAGGCAGCATTGATCCAAAATAGGTATTGTGAAAGCCCATTTTCAGTGAGGTAATGTCAGACCACTTTAGGTACAAATATAAAACCGAACAGACCTCAGAAAAGCATGGTGAAGCCATTATGTTCATTAAAAATGAAAGATTTGCATGGAATTTATATAGTAATACAAATAAGATACATGAATACTTAATTTACCAGGAATGTTAAGTCTTAGTAGACTGCGTATGTGTTTCATGTAATAGTTACAGAATTTTAAAACCAAAAACAGAAAAATCTTAGTGATTACATAGTTCACTTGGAGTATAAGAAATCTGAGATTGAGGGGCTGTGTAACTCTATAACCAAGGTCATAGCGTCAGATATGTGATCAAAGACACATACGCACTAACAGCTACAGTTCCATCAAGGAGATTTTTTTTTTAAATTAGACCATTCATTACAATGGTTTAACAACTTATAATCATCACATGTTTTTTAAACATACATTTATATACACCAATCATTCTTAAATTTAATATAGAGAAGCTTGTCTTAATGTTATAAGCCAATACAGGTTTACTGTTACATGTGACCAGTGATAGGATAGGAACAACCCACTAGAGGATTTAAATTGAGCATCTTTCACTGTCTTCTTGGCACTTTCAGACAATGGTGTCCACATCCCAACTTGTGCTATAGTTCTTGATGACTACTAATCAGTAGGAGATGAAGGCAGTCAGTTTTAGGTAAGGATTACAGTCCTGGGTGTTCTTTGGAAGGACTGATGCTGAGGCTGAAACTCCAATACTTCGGCCACCTCATGCGAAGAGTTGACTCATTGGAAAAGACTCTGATGCTGGGAGGGATTGGGGGCAGGAGGAGAAGGGGACGACAGAGGATGAGATGGCTGGATGGCATCACTGGCTTGATGGACATGAGTCTGAGTGAACTCTGGGAGTTGGTGATAGACAGGGCGGCTTGGCATGCTGCGATTCATGGGGTCACAAAGAGTTGGACATGACTGAGCAACTGAGCTGATGATGCTTAGTCGCTCAATCATGTCTAACTCTTTGTGACCCCATGGACTGTAGCCTGCCAGGCTTCTGTGTCCATGGGGATTCTCCAGGCAAGAATACTGGAGTGAGTTGTCATACCCTCCTCCAGGGGATCTTCCCAAACCAGGGATTGAACCCAGGTCTCTCGCAATGCAGGTGGATTCTTTACTGNAAGCTTGTCTTAATGTTATAAGCCAATACAGGTTTACTGTTACATGTGACCAGTGATAGGATAGGAACAACCCACTAGAGGATTTAAATTGAGCATCTTTCACTGTCTTCTTGGCACTTTCAGACAATGGTGTCCACATCCCAACTTGTGCTATAGTTCTTGATGACTACTAATCAGTAGGAGATGAAGGCAGTCAGTTTTAGGTAAGGATTACAGTCCTGGGTGTTCTTTGGAAGGACTGATGCTGAGGCTGAAACTCCAATACTTCGGCCACCTCATGCGAAGAGTTGACTCATTGGAAAAGACTCTGATGCTGGGAGGGATTGGGGGCAGGAGGAGAAGGGGACGACAGAGGATGAGATGGCTGGATGGCATCACTGGCTTGATGGACATGAGNGTTACCTATTTAATTTTGTACAAACTTTGGAGATATTTCTGGAAAATTTAGAAAAGATACAGACATTAATGTCAACTCTATACAGATGGAAGAAGCTGAGGAAGCCTGTGCTAATTTCTTGAATCAGCCAATAGAGATAAGTTGAATGGTCAGGAAACTTTATACATAATACTTTGATCAGCCTTATTTAGATGTATCATTTGATTTCAAAACCACTTAAATGTTAAACAAATATTCTAGATAAACCTATCTGAAAATGAGTGCACCAGGAGGCAATCATATTTAAATATACAATTAATATGCACATATTTATTTATATAAGCTTGGATTTATATACCTAAGTGTGTTAAATGTGTTTATATATGTGTTTGNTAAACAAATATTCTAGATAAACCTATCTGAAAATGAGTGCACCAGGAGGCAATCATATTTAAATATACAATTAATATGCACATATTTATTTATATAAGCTTGGATTTATATACCTAAGTGTGTTAAATGTGTTTATATATGTGTTTGTATATAAATATAAATATATCCAAATCTGTACATGTGTGGCTAAGTATAATATCGTATTTACTTTTTTATTGATCAGAATGTCTATGTGATTTTTAGTAAAATGTAAAGATGAGTTTCCATGATGATTTATGAATTGTAAAATACACTTTTCTGTTGAAGCAAGGCTTCTGAAGTAGGTTTTAGTGGTAGGTTGGTACACTGTTATTAGAAACTAGAAATTTGGGCTTCTTAATGACTAGATGCTTTGCGCAGTGTCTGGCTCCCAAACCAGCTTGGGATCCTGCCCGGCTCACTGGGCTTTCCTCTCAGGTTTCC
Source organism: Raphicerus campestris (assembly GCA_006410735.1). Lineage (NCBI taxonomy): Eukaryota > Metazoa > Chordata > Mammalia > Artiodactyla > Bovidae > Raphicerus > Raphicerus campestris. Next base: position 151,995 of record SJYW01029347.1, read on the forward strand.
TGATCAGGAAATTGAGGGCCAGCTGCTGCCTGTCATCAGGAAGCATATTGAAAGTCAACATGGGGCTGGGCGCTGGTTGAGGGCTATTGGGGTACTGTCCACAGTCAACTAAAGGGTCCCTTAGAGCCTGTGCTAATGCTGCTGGGGGCCCGCTGTGTGATGCTCTTGCTCTACAAGCAGCCGCAGAGAGGTAAAAAATCAGTTCCAGAGTGTTCTATCGTAGAAGTATGTTGCCTGTCTTTTGTCATTCTTTGAGCTCATGCTTCCCTGGTGGCTCAGTTTAAGGAATCTGCCTGCAGATGCAGGAGATGTGGGTTTGATCCTGCAGGATCCCCTGCAGAAGGGAATGGCAACCCACTCCAGTATTGTGAGGAGAATTCCATGGACAGAGGAGCCTGGAGGGTTACAGTCCATGGGGTCACAAAGCGTGGGACATGACTGAGCGACTAAACAACAGTTATTATCCTCTAATAAAGATTCCTTTGGTGTTATTCGGAAACTTAAATTTAGCTTGTCCTTTCCCTTTCTGACAGTAGTCTTACCATGCCCACCCAATTTTTTCAGTAAAGCCTCAGGGGGTGAGTTACCTTCTGACCCTCCTTAGCGAAGATATCAGATTATGTCCTGTAGCTTATTTCCTACACTTTGGTCTCATATATTGGTTGGTGCTGCTATATATGTTGTACTTGTTCATATATGCTAAGCTGTAAAGCTCTTCTAAATTCCTCTAAATATTTTGGTTGAATGATCTCCTCTGCCAATTGATTATCCAGGTTGCCCATATACTAAGTATTCTGAATTCATGCTACTTGTAGCAAACCGTTTCACACAGAGTCATATTTTTGTTTAGCAAAGTCGACTGAATGGAAAGAAAATGCTGACATTTGAAGGAAAGGCCAGTAGCCTGAGGAAATGCCAGAGGAATTCTACAAATACCCTTTCTCAGTGGCCTAGACAACTGGGATCTAATTCTTCTTAGGAAGCAGATGGAGGTGGTAAAAACTGAGCTTCTAAATGGTATGAATCTCCGAGTTAAAGGGCTTGGTGCTATGCCTTGCAAACAATTCTGTTTTTTGTAGCCTGGAGCAAGGATAGAAGCCAGCTTGCAGAAAAGACTGGGCCTGCCAGAGAAAAGAGAAACCCCAATCATCCTTGGGTGCCGAGAAATGATCATAGTGGAAAAATAATGAATCTGTTGAAAAGGAATGTAACTGTTACTCTAACACTAGTAACACTCATTAACTCTCTGGAGTACGTGTGTACATGTGTGTATTTTTACCCTTTATATTTTAAATAATATAAAGCTAATTATATATTATTCTAACATATTTAACTTCTCTCTCCCCCTCAATTTCTCCCTGCCTCCGCGCTTTGCCCTCACCCCTCTCGTCTTCCACTTTACTTCTCCCTGGCTGTCTCCTAAATAGCCAAAGTGTCACATTTTTTTGGTGATTTTTTTTTAGTGGGGGAGGATGAGTATTTTGGGTAGATGAAAGTGTAAGCTGATGTTTATAGCTTGTTTCATTGTCAGATGTCTTCATGCTCTTTTCTCAGTATTTCCCCTCTTTAACATTCCATGGTTCTGCTGCCTTTTTGCGGTCTGTCACATAATATTCACTTACTAATTTTTCAACACATTTCACATAATTTTTATCTCTTTTTTTTTTAGCCAGCAGATCTACTTAATGCTAGTGACTAACAATACCCTAAAAGGAAAATCTTACTAACACTCTTTGCTGTTGGAACAACAAAAAAGATTGCTAATACATTTTTATGTCTTATAGCAGAAGAATTGTGGGGACTGTCTCACACATTTACAATTACGTTTTATGTAATCATTCCTACTGATAGGAGAAAGTAGCTAGTCTGTTGTCCTGAAAATACTGTATGGAGAAGAAAACAGTCACTCATGATTCCAATGTCTTTTGTAATTATACATCTGTGCTAAGAAAAAAAAAAAGGCTTAGCCCTTCTTCCAGTGTTTAAATAAAAGTACCCAGTTATTTTAACTAGTTTCCACTGACTTGTCAAAGATCCTTGTGTATAATAATGGTCTGCCGGTGGCAAGACTGGACAGAATATTGTGCAGAAATTTATTTTGATAGTTGAACATCTGGCAGAAGAGCCTGAATATTTACTTGCAAGGAATGTTCCCCAAGCAGAGTAAGTTTGCTGTTGGGTTTTAGGGCACTAAGGTGCCAGATCAGGGTTCCCTGGGCATAAAACACATAGTTGACAACAGGCAAGTGAATCATAAAAGAAAAGGAGGAAGAGACAAGACACTTAGACATGGATTGAAGGTTAGAAGATCTTTTCCCTGGCCCTCTTTCCTGGGGTGCAGAATGGAAACCAGGCAATATGCAATAGGATTATTGTTTTTACTTCAAATGGTTTGTAATCACCTATTATTTTCTTTACATGTAGTTTTGCTGTAATAAATGCCAGGTGAAGAAAACCCAATTATGAAGAAAAAAAGAATTCATTATCAGTATAATGTTTGCAGAACTTTATCTATGGTGTAAGATCATACAGATTGGAATGCAATACTGGTTATGATAAATACAATCACTGGGCTTATTTCATATCTAATAAGCATAGTATGTGTATCTGTATGTTGAATGGCTTAATGGCTTTTCTCATAAATGTGTGATTTTGACAACAGTGAAAAGTACACAATGGGTTCTTTCTCACCCTTATTTCTCTAGGTGGACTATAAGCTACAAAGTGTGCCTGAGGATGTAAAATGTTGTGGATGTTTTTGCTGTTTTTTTAATTCTAAAGATCTTGTGGTAGCTTATTTTCTTCTGGAACACCAACAAAAAAAGTTTTCCAAGGAAATGGTCAATTGTACTAAGCATGAATGGTAGGATATGTTGGCATGACCTCCTTATTTGTATTCCTCAAATCACAACAATTAATTCATTGTACCTATAGAGGTAACTTGCCAAGTGGCTGAGGTTGCCGTGTGGGTAAGACTATATCAGACCAGTTTGTATATTCAGTTACCGGCTTTTAGTCGATTATTAAGTAAATATTTATTGAAAAAATCCCTCTATCATTTATATTTATTTTCAGCACATCTTTTATCATGTCAAAAAAGTTTATGGAAGATATAAACCATCCTATACAAGTGTGAAGTGTTACTTTGCTATGTATATGTTTAACTTGAATACTTGTCACATTCACATGCTTCTAATTAGCTTCATGACAGACACATTTGTCTGGCAGATGCATAATAAACAAGAAGGTAATACACTGAACTCTGACATTGTTTATCTCAAGTAGGAAGAAACTTGCCTTAAGAACATTGGAGATTTCCTGGATGCATAGGTTTTATTCAACTGTCGGGTCCATTCGGGCCATCTCTGAAAAGCATGTCATTGTTTCATCATGTAAGTAGTGACTCAGAGGTTGGGGGGCAGGCAGATCTGAGTGACAATCCCAGGTCCCTCACTTTCCAGGATGTTTGACCCTGGACACCTGGGTTGATCTCTCTGAATTTCTTGTACTCAAGGGAAATGTCAGTAGTATCCTGGGACGGTTGCAGTATATTCTAAAACCTTTACAAGTGCAAGATACATGGCAAGAACTCAGAAAATGGTAGTTTTTGATTATTTGAGCATATCGACTTAACAGGTTTTATTTGTACAGACTCTGGATTTGATCACCGTTTAGCCTTTCGGGGGCTTCCCCAGTGGCTCAGCAGGTTGAGAGTTCACTGTAGTGCAGGAGACACAGGAGATGCAGGTTTGATCCCTGGGTCTAGCAGATCCTCTGGAGGAGGGGCAGCTTGCTCCAGTATTCTTGCCTGGGAACTCCCATGGACAGTGGAACCTGGCAGGCTACAGGCCATGGGCTCGCGAAACACATGGCATACATATGTGTGTGTGTGTGTGTCCTGTTTTACTGAAGTATAATTGATTTACAATGTTTGAGATGTACAGTGAAGTGATTCCATTTTAGATATACATATATACGTTCTTTTTCAGATTCTTTTACATTATAGGTGTTACAGTAAAAGAATCTGAAAAAATTTAGACTTTTATCAAGTGCATTTTAATATTTATTCATTAATACATTGGAGCATAAATATTTTACCCTTTTAATACCAGTAAAATAAAAATGTAAATGTAATACTACCAGTATTATGCTGTGCGGACTTAGTCACTCAGTAGCCTCCGCCTCTTTGAGACCCCCATGGACTATAACCCACCAGGCTCTTCTGTCCATGGGCTCCTCCAGGCAAGAGTACTGAAATGTGTTGCCATGCCCTCTTCCAGGCTGTATAGTAGTACTAGTATTTTAATGTAACACTAAAATTTAAATGTGGTGCTAATTAAATGTATATAATTGGCAGTTCAGTTTTCTTAGCTATCAAGTAAAATTGAAACGAGTCTGAGAAAAAAATTTATGCAGCTAATCACGTTTTCAGCCAGTTTCCTAGATTTTAGTTAGAGTAAGTCAGAATATTTTAGCATATCTTTATACTTTCAAATTAAAGATTTGTTCAACAGTCTAGTCTTAAAGCAGTCACTTACAGATGTGCACTAAGTGCTGAGAATAGACAATGTGAATGACAGCGTCTTAGAGACAAGGAATGAACGAGAGCTTCATAGGTTAATCAATGAAATGAGAAGCTTCAATAATGTAGAGAGTTAACACAGAGGAAGAATGATTAGCTATTAAAGAACTATTAAAATATTTAACTTTTTTAGCGATGCATATATTTTCAAGAATTTTCAAACATTTGTTTTTTATCATCAAGTGTCATAGTCCACTTTGACAACAAACTCCGAGTATTTTCCTCAGGCTTTCTTATTTTTTCAACATAATAGTGTTATTAAAAGAAGATTCACATCAAGTTTCCTTCACTAATAAAACACTGTGGTTTACATTTGAGAGGCTGTTAATTTTTAATCTGGGTTTTTAGTTCATAAGAATCTAAACACAAACCCAAGAAATATAGAGCAGGAAGGCACATTAACGATTATTTAGCTTTTAGTACAGTCCTCTCACACTATGAATGGAAAGTCAATTTGCAGAAATATTTTGCCATTAGGCCAGTACAGCAGCTTTTTAATTATTAAAGAAGACTGTCAGCTCTTTGAAAAGCTACACATCACAGATTTTCTTCTTCTTTGTAGCTGAACTTGCTGTCAGAATATATTTAGAAACATTGATGCTTAAGCAAATGTGTAATACATGTGGTCAAAGTAATGCAGCATTGAGTATAAGCTTACTCCAGGGAATGCAAAACGAGGGTTTTGATGTTTGCGCTTAAATAGTTAGTGCCTAGGCAGAATTGGGAAAGCATCAGTAATACCTTTGGCGTTCATGTACCCTTTCATCCTTTTTTCTGTGTTCTGTATACTGCGTCTGTGTCTGTGATTTGTCACTGACCAGTACATCTTAGCTCTCTTTTTTTTCTGATGTTTATGGGTTCCTATGCCCTCCTGATGGTCTGTTCTCTCTGACCCGTCTTTCCACCATGAAGTCTAGTCCAGGCTTCACACTCAGTCTCTGAGGCTTCAGTAGGAATCATCCCAGGTCAAGTGGTGATGGATGGCCATTAGACAGGAATAAAGGTCCAGTGTAGGGCCGGTCCAGGAGACAGTGGACTCTGGCTTCCAGTGTCTTTGCAGATTTCTCTGCAGATGTCTTTCCATGTGCTGGGCCTAAAGTGCAGTCTTCTTCCAGGCATCCTGTAACCTTTGAACTTTAATTATTTATACAATAATTAGCCAGTTTCAGGAATGTATCCCTACCTGATAATAATGAGAAAAGATAACAAGGAGTCACCCCTACTGTTCACTCACATCTCCTAGTACTCTCCTTAGCCTTCCTTGCAACACTTTATTTTGAAAGTATAAGAACAGCTAACCTTTCTATAATGCTGAGTGTGTGGCAGTTGCTGTTTTAAGTGTTGTGTATCTAATTCATTTACACTTTTTATATTTTTACAACTCATTACATAATCAAACTTATAACATTCTCAGTTCAGTCACTCAGTCGTGTCTGACTCTTTGCGACTCCATGGACTGCAGCACGCCAGGCTTCCCTGTGCATCACCAACTCCCAGAGCTTACTCAAATTCATGTCCATTGAGTCGATGATGCCATCCAACCATCTCATCCTCCGTCGTCCCCTTCTCCCACCTTTAGTCTTTCCCAGCATCAGGGTCTTTTCCAAGCAGTCAGTTCTTCACATGAGATGGCCAAAGTATCAGAGTTTCAGCTTCAGCATCAGTCCTTCCAATGAATATTCAGGACTGATTTCCTTTAGGATGGACTGGTTGGATTCTCCTTGCAGTACAAGGGACTCTCAAGTGTTTTCTCTAATACCACAGTTCAAAAGCATCAATTCATCAGTGCTCAGCTTTATAGTCCAACTCTCACATCCATATATGACTACCAGAAAAATCATAGCTTTGATTAGACAGACTTTTGTTGGCAAAGTAATGTCTCTACTTTTTAATATGCTGCCTAGGTTGATCATAGCTTTTCTTCCAAGATACAAGCATTATTTAATTTCATGGTTGTAGTCACCATCTGTAGTGATTTTGCTGCTACTGCTGCTAAGTCGCTTCAGTCGTGTCGACTCTGTGTGACCCCACAGACGGCAGCCCACCAGGCTCCTCCGTCCCTGGGATTCTCCAGGCAAGAATACTGGAGTGCGTTGCCATTTCCATCTCCAGTGATTTTGGAACCCCCCAAAAATAAAGTCTCCCACTGTTTCCATTGTTTCCCCATCTATTTGCCATGAAGTGATGGGACTGGATGCCATGATTTTAGTTTCCTGAATGCTGAGTTTTAAGCCAGTTTTTTCACTCTCCTCTTTCATTTTCATCAAGAGGCTCTTTAGTTCTTCACTTTCTGCCCTAAGGGTGGTGGTCATCTGCATATCTGAGATTATTGATATTTCACTTGGCAATCTTGATTCCAGCTTGTGTTTCCTCCAGTCCAGCATTTCTTATGATGTACTCTGCATATAAGTTATAACATCCTCACAAACACTGAATTAGGTGAGAATAATTGCTCGTTTCAGATGAGAAAACTGAAGCCCAGAGGGTAAGTAGCATGCCCAGGGTTGTACAACTGGTAGGTGGCAGAGTTAGGGTTTGAAACCAGCCACTGTGACTTCAAGTCTCATGCACCTTACAATTCCGAAGTTACTGTTCAACGAATACTTTTCTGTTTGTAACCAAAAAGAGAGACTTGATGGGGGGAGACTAGGCGAAATATAAGGGAGAACAATCACCACTGAATATCTTAATGCAGGTAGGATGCTTCATTGCATTCCTTAAATCAATCTTTGTAGATATGCTTAAACTTTTGGAGCATTTGTGTAGTCATTCAAAAAATATTTACTACTGTTTACATACCAGTGTGATAGAGATACAAAGATAAATAATAAAATGATTTCTATCCTTCGGAAATCTTAGAGTGAGTCAGATGTGCAAATAGATACATAAAAGTACAATTTATAACTGTAGTTACAAAAATATGAGCAAAATCATATAAATAGGACACAGATAACAGAACATTGATTTCTAAGGGAAGATTTCTAAGCGTCTTTATTGATGATATCACATTTATATTGGGACTTAAGGGTTTTTTCATGTAGGTGTTTTCATGACCAAGGAGAGGAAAGGGGACATTTTAATCAGACTTCATAAACAAAGGCCTAGTGTCTTAAGAAGGCTGAGGTCATTTCAGAAATAAAGTGAACTTCTGTGTGAGAGGAGCAGGTGTTACATAGTGAGGGTAATATGAAGTGAGAAAGATTTCAAAGATCTATGTATACAAAACTAAGAGATTGGGACTATATTTGCTAGATACTGGGAACCTTCAGAAGATTTGATGCTGAAGACTGATAGCAGAACATTTATTTGATAGGAAGATTGTGCTGTAGGCTGTTGAATAGAAAGAAGCATCAACTATGAGACTTAGAAAATTCTAAGCCAAAGGCTTTGGCAGCTAGAGCTCAAACGGTGTCCCTGCACTTGGGGACGAGAAATTTGAGATTTTTTAAAACTTTTCTCTTAGATTTTTAAAATTAAAGTATATTTGATGTATAAAATTATATGCTACACGTGTGCAATGTAGTGCACAATTGTTAAAATTTATACTCCATTTTAGTTACTATAAAATATTTGCTGTATTCCCCACATTGTACAATATATCCTTGTAGCTTATTTTGCCTCTTATTCTCCTATCCCTATATTGTCCCCTCCCCCTTCTTTCTCCCAGCTGGTTACTACAGTTTTCTTTCTACATCTGTAAGTCTGTTTCTTTTTTGTTATAGTCACCGATTGTATTTTTAGATTCCACCTATAAGTGATATTATGTAGTATTTGTCTTTTTTGTCTTACTTATTTCATCATGCCCTCCAAGTCCATCCATGTTGCTGAAAATGGAAAATTTTCATTCTTTTTATGGCAGAGTATTATTCCATTGAATATATATTGTTTCCTCTTTATTCACTCATCTGCTGATAGACAGTTAGGTTGGTTCCATATCTTGGCATTTGTTATTAATGCTGCTATGATCCTTGGGGTACATGTATTTTTTTTTTAATTAGTGTTTTTGGTTCTTTTGGATCCATACCTCCAGGTGGAATCCCTGAGCCCATTTGGTAGTTCTATTTTTACTTTTTTGAGAAACCTCCATATTGCTTTCCACAATGGCTATACCAATTTACATTCCCAGCATCCATGTACCATGGTTCCTTTTTTTTCCACTTCCTCACCAACACAACACTTTTTACTTGTGTTCATTTTGCTGATAGCCATTTCTCCAAGGTGAAAGGTGATATTTCACTGTGGCTTTGATTTGCATTTCCCTGATGGTAATGATTTTGAGCATTTTCTCATGTGCCTGTTGGTCATCTGCCTTTGCTCACTGAAGTGAAAGTTGCTCATTCATGTCTGACTCTTTGTCACTCCATGGATTCTATACAGTCCATGGAATTCTCCAGGCTAGAGTACTGGAGTGGTTAGCCTTTCCCTTCTCCAGGGGAGCCTCCCAACCCAGGGATCAGACCCAAGCATCCCGCATTGCAGGCAGATTCTTTACCAGCTGAGACATCAGGGAAGCCCAACAAAACTAGATTGGGTAACCTATCCCTTCTCCAGGGTGTNAGATATGCTTAAACTTTTGGAGCATTTGTGTAGTCATTCAAAAAATATTTACTACTGTTTACATACCAGTGTGATAGAGATACAAAGATAAATAATAAAATGATTTCTATCCTTCGGAAATCTTAGAGTGAGTCAGATGTGCAAATAGATACATAAAAGTACAATTTATAACTGTAGTTACAAAAATATGAGCAAAATCATATAAATAGGACACAGATAACAGAACATTGATTTCTAAGGGAAGATTTCTAAGCGTCTTTATTGATGATATCACATTTATATTGGGACTTAAGGGTTTTTTCATGTAGGTGTTTTCATGACCAAGGAGAGGAAAGGGGACATTTTAATCAGACTTCATAAACAAAGGCCTAGTGTCTTAAGAAGGCTGAGGTCATTTCAGAAATAAAGTGAACTTCTGTGTGAGAGGAGCAGGTGTTACATAGTGAGGGTAATATGAAGTGAGAAAGATTTCAAAGATCTATGTATACAAAACTAAGAGATTGGGACTATATTTGCTAGATACTGGGAACCTTCAGAAGATTTGATGCTGAAGACTGATAGCAGAACATTTATTTGATAGGAAGATTGTGCTGTAGGCTGTTGAATAGAAAGAAGCATCAACTATGAGACTTAGAAAATTCTAAGCCAAAGGCTTTGGCAGCTAGAGCTCAAACGGTGTCCCTGCACTTGGGGACGAGAAATTTGAGATTTTTTAAAACTTTTCTCTTAGATTTTTAAAATTAAAGTATATTTGATGTATAAAATTATATGCTACACGTGTGCAATGTAGTGCACAATTGTTAAAATTTATACTCCATTTTAGTTACTATAAAATATTTGCTGTATTCCCCACATTGTACAATATATCCTTGTAGCTTATTTTGCCTCTTATTCTCCTATCCCTATATTGTCCCCTCCCCCTTCTTTCTCCCAGCTGGTTACTACAGTTTTCTTTCTACATCTGTAAGTCTGTTTCTTTTTTGTTATAGTCACCGATTGTATTTTTAGATTCCACCTATAAGTGATATTATGTAGTATTTGTCTTTTTTGTCTTACTTATTTCATCATGCCCTCCAAGTCCATCCATGTTGCTGAAAATGGAAAATTTTCATTCTTTTTATGGCAGAGTATTATTCCATTGAATATATATTGTTTCCTCTTTATTCACTCATCTGCTGATAGACAGTTAGGTTGGTTCCATATCTTGGCATTTGTTATTAATGCTGCTATGATCCTTGGGGTACATGTATTTTTTTTTTAATTAGTGTTTTTGGTTCTTTTGGATCCATACCTCCAGGTGGAATCCCTGAGCCCATTTGGTAGTTCTATTTTTACTTTTTTGAGAAACCTCCATATTGCTTTCCACAATGGCTATACCAATTTACATTCCCAGCATCCATGTACCATGGTTCCTTTTTTTTCCACTTCCTCACCAACACAACACTTTTTACTTGTGTTCATTTTGCTGATAGCCATTTCTCCAAGGTGAAAGGTGATATTTCACTGTGGCTTTGATTTGCATTTCCCTGATGGTAATGATTTTGAGCATTTTCTCATGTGCCTGTTGGTCATCTGCCTTTGCTCACTGAAGTGAAAGTTGCTCATTCATGTCTGACTCTTTGTCACTCCATGGATTCTATACAGTCCATGGAATTCTCCAGGCTAGAGTACTGGAGTGGTTAGCCTTTCCCTTCTCCAGGGGAGCCTCCCAACCCAGGGATCAGACCCAAGCATCCCGCATTGCAGGCAGATTCTTTACCAGCTGAGACATCAGGGAAGCCCAACAAAACTAGATTGGGTAACCTATCCCTTCTCCAGGGTGTCTTCCCAACCCAGGAATTGAACCAGGGTCTCCTGCATTGCAGGCAGATTCTTTACCAACTGAGCTATCAGGGAAGCCCATTTGCTCATTAGAAAATGTCTATTCAGTCCTTTTGCCCCTGCCCATATTTAAAATTGTGTTTTCTGTTTTTTGATATTGAGTTTTGTCTGCTGTTTATATATGGTGGAGACTAAAGCCCGTATTGGTCAGTACATTTGCAAATATTTTCTCCCATTCAGTACATTGTCTTTTGGTTTTGTCAGTGGTTTCCTTTGCTCTGCAATGGCTTTTCACTTTATTAGGTCCCATTTGTTTATTTTTGCTATTATTTCCTTTGCTTTAGAAGATGGATCCAGGAAGTGTTGCTTCAATGTAAGCCAAAGAATGTTCTCTTTTTCTCTAGGAGTTTTATGGTTTCTGGTCTTAAATTTGGTCTTTTATCCATTTTGAGTTTATTTTTGTATATGCTGTTAGAGAATGTTCTAATCTTACTGTTGTATAAGTAGCTATTCAGTTTTCTCAGCACCACTTATTGAAGATACTCTTTTCTCCATTGTATGTTCTTGCCTCCTTTGTCATAGACTAGTTGAGCATAAGTGTGTGGGTTTATTTCCGTTCCAATGATCTATGTATTTTTGTGTCAGTGCCATACTATTTTGAACTTGAGATTGTTTTTTTCAGAATAAATAAGATTTGTTAGATGAGTGAAGGTAGGGGATGAGATATATTGGTGAGACATGCCTATGAAGTTTATAGCTTGAGATGTGATGTGTAGTATTTAGAATCCTGGTTATCCTCTGTACCAAATCCAGTTTAATAACACTTGCTTAAATAAAGCAGAAGTTGATAGGTGAATGGATCAAGAAAATATGATATTTATATATTTATTCACATGGGGTATTAGTCTTTAAGAAAGAAAGAAATCCTGCCGTTTGTGACAACATGGTTTGAACCTAGGAGACATAATGGTAAATGAAATAAGCCAGATGCAGAAAAACAAATACTGTATTATCTCAACTATATCCAGTCTAGAAGAGTCAAACAAATACAGTGAGCAGGTAGAATGGGGGATGTTGGTCAAGGAGTACAAAGTTTCAGTTGATCAGGATGAATTTATGACAGCAGTGCAGCTATAGTTAACAAGATTTTATGCTTGAAATTTGTTGAAAGTATAGATCTTAAGTGTAACTACATTAAAAAAAAAGAAGAAAAAGGTACTTGTGAGGTGATGGCTATGATAATTAGCTTGACTGTAGTGATTATTTCACAATACAAACATATATCCAATCATCAAGTCATATACCTAACGCGTATAATTTAAAATTGTCAGTTATTTAAAAATAGCAGAAGTTAATTTCTCTTTTAATGAGTATAACAGGCTAGTGATGATATGGGGATCTGTGGTATTACCAATTTAGGGATATATTTTTTTCTTATTGTGCTGCCTTCCCTTAGGCTGATCCCCTCATTCATATGTTTGAAGATATCTCTGTACCAGTCTAGAAGACAGGAAGAAGCGTGGTCAGGAAGTCTGCTCACATTTCATTGGCCACCACTTCGTCACATAGCCATTTCTAATAGTAATGAAGGCAGGCGATTATAGTCTTTATTCTGGATGCCCATGTATCCAGCTAAAACTTGGAGGTTCTGTTTAAGGAAAGGAGAGAAAGTGAATTTTGAAGTATAATTTGTAGTTCAGCTCTAGAATGTTTTATGACCACATTATCTGAGATGAAGGAAGTGGGACAAATTTAGGAAGACATGGGGAGATAATGAGTTCTGTTTTGGATGTTTAAAGTTTTTAAGTGTCTGTGAGACTGTCTGATAGTTTTGTCCAGTAGGTAGTTTGGAATAAGGATTTTGGTCATGACAGAGATAAATTTGAGTCATCAGACATTTGCTGCTGTTTCAGATGGACTGAGGAGGGCATTAGTAGTGAAGATTAATAGCAGAATCTAAAGTACAGCAACCTTGGAGGGAATGGATTAGAGAGAAGAACAGAAAGCAGTCAGAAATGTTAATAGAGTGGAGCGGGAGATGGGGAAGATTGACATTAGGGTTCTCTTTTGAAGTTGTGTACCCCAATCCACTGCTCCTATAGCAGCAGTCTGTAACATCCTTGCCTATATCACCATGCCCTGAAAAGTAATTCCACTCTGCAGCCTCCTATCAGAAAACAGTTTCCAAATTCCTTGAGTGCAGTCACAAGGACCTTCAAACAAGGCCTCAGTCTTGACTGAAGACTGCTGTTCTTCAGACTCAGTGTTCTGTTCCCTCTAACCACGCAAAGCAAAGACCAGTGCAAGAGGGAGCTCTAAGAAATTTTGAAACACTTAGCCCTCAGTTCAGACGATTGAATAATCTTATATCTCTCAATTCCTTGCAACAATTCTGCATTTATCTCCTACCTTATTGTCCTTAAGGAAAGAGTAGAAACAAAGTTATGGGCATCCTGGACCTTCTGATGCTGAACTGTGTTGGATATTAAGGCAACAGACTTTAGGATCGACTCATAGGCTTGTGGCCCTTAGGCTCACCTGTAAGCATGCTCATTCCATGCTCATTGGTATGTGGAAACCACGACAGAGTGCGTATTTAGAAACAGCAAGTGCTGAAGAGAGAGCAAGTGAGCTGAGAATGAACATGAATGATATTAACTGACATTAATGAGTTCTTAGGTGATTTCAGCAAAAGAATTCCAGGTCAGAATACTGGAGTGTGTAGCATTTCCCTTCTCCAGGGCATCTGCCAACCCAGGGATCAAACCCAGGTCTCCTGCATTGCAGGTGGGTTCTTTACCAACTGAGCCACAAGGGACGCCCAAGAGACATTTTAGTACATTGGTATTAGTAGAAGCTGAAGAATCATCACTGCCATCACTGCAGATGGTGACTGCAGCCATGAAATTAAAAGATGCTTACTCCTTGGAAGAAAAGTTATGACCAACCTAGATAGTATATTCAAAAGCAGAGACATTACTTTGCCGACTAAGGTCTGTCTAGTCAAGGCTATGGTTTTTCCTGGGGTCATGTATGGATGTGAGAGTTGGACTGTGAAGAAGGCTGAGCACTGAAGAATTGATGCTTTTGAACTGTGGTGTTGGAGAAGACTCTTGAGAGTCCCTTGGACTGCAAGGAGATCCAACCAGTCCATTCTGAAGGAGATCAACCCGGAGATCAACCCTGGGTTTTCTTTGGAAGGAATGATGCTAAAGCTGAAACTCTAGTACTTTGGCCACCTCGTGCAAAGAGTTGACTCATTGGAAAAGACTCTGATGCTGGGGGGAATTGGGGGCAGGAGGAGAAGGGGTTGACTGAGGATGAGATGGCTGGATGGCATCACAGACTTGATGGACGTGAGTCTGAGTGAACTCCAGGAGATGGTGATCAACAGTGAGGCCTGGCATGCTGTGATTCATGGGGTTGCAAAGAGTCGGACACAACTGAGCCACTGAACTGAACTGAACTGAAGGATCATAACTTGCTAAGTAATGCCCATTAGACTGTACACTAACAAAAATTGAGCAAGTAAAGACAGAAAAGGTAGACTGTGATGCTTTCAAAAACTTCTTACTGATGAGCAGAAACTGGATACGTGATTATGATGAAGGGAAAGTAAATGTGTTTATAATCTCAGAAGAAGAAGCCAATATGAAGGAATTTGCTTGAAGCATAGGAGCGAGAAGTGTAGTATATGGAGGAAGTCCTTCATAAGAAAGATAGGAGCAAAGGGCATAAGAAAATGTTCTGTATTGGATAACTTTAGAGATTACATTTGAGGAGACACATTGGTAGAGTCCCTGTTTGATACTTTCTCTATCAATTAGAAAGCTGATTTTTCAGGACTTGCCTGGTTGTCTAGTGTTGAAGACTGCTCCCAAGGCAGGGGCCATGTTTTGATCCCTGGTTAGGAACTAGATCTCACATGCTGCAACTAAATAAATAAGTAAATATTTAAAAAAAAAGAAAAGCTGGTTTATCAACTATGTATAATGGCAACTCAATCCAGCACTCTTGCCTGGAGAATCCCCATGGACAGAGGAGCCTGGTAGGCTACAGTCCATGGGGTCGCAAAGAGTCGGACACAACTGAGCAACTTCACTATCACTTTCACGATGTCTGCAGTTGCAGATATGACAAGGAGCTCACTGAGGGCCAACGTGATGCATGTAGAACAGCACCAGTTGCCCACATGGAGTTGGAAACCACTCATCATGCATAGTGGATAGGTTTTTATCTGGTACAAAAGGATGGGTGCAAGAGAAGAATAAGAAAATGAATCAAGAATGAGAAGAATATTAGCATTCTCAGAAAGATGAACACTTAAGCCAGACATACTGATACCTTAATAAAACTGTAAACCGAGTCATTGGAAAAGAATCTGCAACAATGCCTGGTACAGAGTAGCCCCAGATAAATATTCTCTAAGAACAATACATTTATTCTTAAGTGGCTTTCGAAGGTGTAGACACATTTTGGGAAAAATAGCTGGTTAGAATGTAGCTAAGATGCAAAGTCAGGATTGGATTGCATTGCTTTTCCTTTGATGAGATTTTCTTCCTTTTGAGTGTCTACTAGGCTGTATAGTTTGTGCTGATGTAGTCATTGGTTCATTTCTGTTTCTTTTGCCCTTATTTAGTTGGGTTTAAGCTTTGTATATAAGGTATAAACTTTGTTTATAGTTGATAAAATTCCAAATATCTTGGGGATGTTTAGATAGCTTATTAAGAGGATTTATTCACTATTTCTCACAAAACTGGACTCTTGTATTAACACTTCGTTATGTACAGAAATAAACCTTGTTCCTTTAAACTCTAAATAAAGACTTCGCTATTTTAGGTGGTGCACTTAAAAAAAAAAAAAGAAATGGGATATTGTAGAACGGTTGTTTGCTGTACGAGTTGATCTTATGTTGCCCTTCTTTATTCAGTATTTGTTAAGAGCCTGTTTTTTAAATAAAGCCGAAGAATTGATGTTTTTGAACTGTGGTGTTGGAGAAGACTCTTGAGAGTCCCTTGGACTGCAAGGAGATCCAACCAGTCCATCCTAAAGGAGACCAGTCCTGGGTGTTCACTGGAAGGACTGATGCTGAAGCTGAAACTCCAGTACTTTGGCCACCTCATGCGAACAGTTGACTCATTAGAAAAGACCCTGATGCTGGGAGGGATTGGGGGCAGGAGGAGAAGGGGACGACAAAGGATGAGATGGCTGGATGGCATCACCGACTCGATGGATGTGGGTTTGGGCGAACTCCGGGAATTGGTGATGGACAGGGAGGCCTGGTGTGCTGCGATTCTGGGGTCACAAAGAGTCAGACAGAACTGAGTGACTGAACTGATGGACTGACTGATAGCTTATATTATGAAAGATTAACTGAGGACTCAGTACTTAGGGAACAAGAGAGAAGGGGCTGCATTAATGATGGATCATTTCAAAAGCAGTTCATTTTCCTATGCTATAGAAATACCTGTTAGCTACAGCAACTCTAAAGATGATTATGAGATAAATTGGAATCAAGTTTAACAAAATACCTTACAAGCATTATGTTCAATCAAGTCATTTAAGCTTTGAGAGTCTCAATTTCCTCTTCTGTAAAATGGGAGTAATCATGCAAACAAGGTAGTTATGAAATAGCATTTATCCTCATTGGAAAAGACTCTGATTCTGAGAGGTACTGGGGGCAGGAGGAGAAGGGGATGACAGAGGATGAGATGGCTGGATGGCATCACGGACTCAATGGACATGAGTCTGAGTAAACGCCGGGAGTTGGTGATGGACAGGGAGGCCTGGCGTGCTGCAATTCATGGGGTCGCAAAGAGTCGGACACGACTGAGTGACTGAACAAAATTGAACTGAACTGATCCTCAAAGGGAATGGTTGGAAAAGGGCATGGCAGCCTACTCCAGTGTTCTTACCTGGAGAATCCCATGGACAGAGGAGCCTGGTGGGTTATAGTCTGTAGGGTCGCACAGAGTCAGACACGACTGAAGTGACTTGGCACACACAGCACACACACCCACTCCAGTGTTCTTGCCTGGAGGATTCCACAGGAGAGCCTTGCAGGTTGCAATCCAAGGGGTTGCAAAGAGTCAGACATGACTGAGTGACTAGCACTTTCACTATTTCATTAGTTTTCTTGCACACTTTCCTATTACATTAGAAGATTCAGTTAATCAGTTGACTCTTACTATATTCCTTCCTCAATGATGAAAAGTAAAGGAAAGAAAACTTCAAACCATGCTATCTGGTTTTATTTGTGCAGATCCCAGTAAGAAGAGTGAAGATATCAGTTCTTTATTTCGGCAGAGTGGTTTGTATTGTGCCTTCTTTAACATGTTCAGTTTTTCCTCTGAGATTAAAGATATCAGAGGTAACTGCATGGAACAGTCATACTTCCTGCATCTCTGATTATAGTAACAATGTTCACTCTCACGAGTGTCAATAACCAGCATTTGCCTTCAGTTCTTTATACTCTGTAACTTGCTTTTATGTCTTTTACTGCATATGATTCCACAGGAAACATTTTGCTGGTAGAGGAATATATTTTAACATCCAGCTACTGTTTTACCACTGTGGTTTTTTGAAACTACCTCACTGAATTTGTTGAATTCAGGTCTTCAGAGATTCCTTCTGAAAAACCCCTCAGGTAAAATAAGTTACCTGATAGTGGCCTAGGAGTTAATACTTTGCATTTTATTCACTAGAGTGTCTTTGTCATGCCAGACAGTAAATGACAATTTATTTCAGGAATGAGTTGGTGATTTCAAGGGGCTCAGTCTTGGGGGAGAGAATTAGTATTTGGCATTTCAACCGCGGGCATTTCATACTGAATACATAGGGAGAGCCATGATGTTAACTGGTTGATACCGTTACACTGTATATAAGATAATGGTATAGTTTAGTCTTTATATTAATTTTTAAAGTCATTTTTTAAAACAGTGCTGGATTAGGTCCCCCTTTCCATAACTTTCTCTAGTTCTGTTTACCTTCTTAATTCATTTTCACACTATATTAGTTGAGTTGTGTTGTTGTTGCTTTATTTTTTTTTTTCAGTTTTTCTGGGAGAATGTTCGCGACTTCAGGGAAGAATTTATGTCTCTTTGCTGCACTGCTAGAACTTAGCGCGTGGCATGTGCTCCATATATATTTGCTCAATTCATGAATTATTATGCGTTTGGTTGCAGGTTAAGGGAAAACCTGCTAAAAATGCCTTGAACCATGAAGGAATCTGACTTAATAAATTCAGGTCTAATTCAGTCGAGACTTGCATCACATCTCTCTGCAGTTTGTTTGGCCCTTTCCATCTTTGGGTCAAAGCATCACCCTTATGCCTGCTTCCCTCAGGCTGCAACGTGTATCTTCATGGATTTAGGGCAGGGGATAGCATTTGTGTTCCACACTGCTGGAAGGAGTCCTGAGCTCACTCCAAGAAATTGGATTCTTGTAGGTCACATGCCATTCTTAAACCTGTGACTGTGGTCAGGCATAGACTCTACAGACTGCCTTTGCTCAGATTATAGTCTGCCAAGAGAGGATTGGAGTCAGGAGACAAATGAATGCAAGGATGCTATAAAAATATTTACTACAGCTAATGAATGGAATTCCAAAACTTTTGTGGCATTTCATTTAATAAAGTGTGATGAACTGAGGACATTTAAAAACTTTTTTTTAAGTCTGAATTATCTCAGTCTATCATAGTTCAAAAACACTGGCACACACATTTGTAAACATGTGTTTTGAATCTGTTAGTAATGATTCTGGCAGCACACAATTAGCTAAAACCTAAGACTCAGCTTAGCAAAAGTTATAGTGTGTACTC
Source organism: Raphicerus campestris (assembly GCA_006410735.1). Taxonomy (NCBI): domain Eukaryota; kingdom Metazoa; phylum Chordata; class Mammalia; order Artiodactyla; family Bovidae; genus Raphicerus; species Raphicerus campestris. Next base: position 170,774 of record SJYW01029347.1, read on the forward strand.
ACATTCACGATGCAATTTAGGAAGAATCTTCTACTGCCCCCATTTCCACCAACCTATCCTCCTAACTCTGTGAGGAGTTGTAGCCTTCAACAAGGGATGTATTTTCCTTTTGACACTAGGAAAATGACTCAATGACTGGGTAAGGAAAACACACATAGGAAAGGGAAAAGGGAGGGAAACAGTCTTGGCAGAGGCATAGTTTTGCCTAGAACCATCCCAGTGATCTCAGACTTCTTAAAAACTTGATTTTGTGTGAGCATTTCCATTTTGAAAGAATGTACATCACGAGTGCATACGGTGTCTAAAGGATGGGAGAGGAATAGCCAGGAGGGGAGCCAGGAAGCCAAAACCAATACTGTGGGGTTGGTGCTGCATATACAACAGGCCATCAGCTTGTCGGGTGTGTGTTTATCAAGTGTTCACCTCCATGGCAGCTCTCCTTTCTTCTCTTTCAACCCCATACAAATCCTATTATCTAGTCTGTCCTTCTCTTACTCCCCTTACTGCTCTGAAATATCATTTAACTGTTTTCATCCACATATATTGTCTCCCTAAATAGAGTGTAAACATCCTGAGAATTTTGTCCTGCCCGTTTCTGGAATTAACCTCAGCATTTTGAGAGTTGTATAGTAAATAATTGGTGCTGAGTAAATGCTTGTGAGAATTGGCTCAAATGTTCTATTTCATAGTAATTTGGACACAGGTAATTGGATTACAGTGATGTGAAAGTGTTTGCCTCGCTTTTTTTTCCTTGAGAAACTCAGATTAAAATTTAAATATTCCCATGCAAAGAAAAAGATCCAGTAAGAAAGAAGACTGTTAAAAGACTTTCAAAGGGAATAGAACCACTTGAAATTATTTTTCCTGCTTTTCTGATGCCAGGTTTCTAATGACTTTCAAACAACTAGATAATAAGGGAAGAAGTTTTATGGGTGTGTCACTGTGTCTTACTTCCATAAAATTCATAAAAATGTCAAGATATGGACATGCTATAGTGTTATTCAAACATTCTTCTTAAACAGATGCAGGGAAATGAAGAGAGACGGCGCAGAATCATTATTGTTTCCATATTTGTTGTCATAAGCAGTGAAATCCTTGTCTTCATGAACTGACAGCTTCAAATGTTCTGCCAGAAACTTTCTAAAGCAAGTTCTTATTAGAATTAATCACAAGTGTCAGTTGAGACAGCATTAGCCTCTCCATGTAATTTAAGCAGACTGTTATAACCTATATGCAAAACATTTGCTTTATTTTAGATGTGGAGTTGGGCCATAACAAGATCCTAATGAGATTAGGAGAATCTTTGGCCTGGCTGAGGCTCGGCATGCTATGCAGTCAGGGTCTTCGCCTCTTGTCTCTAGTAAAGCTATTTTCTTCTTCTTCTTCCTTTTTTTTTTTTGTAAAGCTGTTTTCTATGTCTATGTCTTGATTTATTCAGGCTGGTAGTAGCATTTTCCCAGTCACATTCCAGAGTGAACTGGGAATGCTCCATTTCGTTCTCCTTATCTAAGCATTTGTCATGTCTTATCAGTCTTCTTGAAAATTCTGGCTATATTTTCTGTAGCATGCAGTGTGGCGTGGGAGAAATCCCTGTGGACTGGAGACAGTCAAGGACATTGAAAGAGTTGTGCTGGTCGTGAATGGAACTGGTGATGCTTCAGTAGCTTCTGTAGTTGAGATCTCATCCTAAAAGTCTTTCTGGAATCAGTCGGACTTCATTTACTGAGATTCAGAAGAAAATTTCAAAGAATGTCTCATTTGTGCTTGGAACTGTAGGGCTTCCTACCTACAGACAGTACTGCAAGAGTCGAGTTCTGCTGAAGGACCTGAGAATGGGAACGCGGTCTCTATGGACTCAGACGTAAAGTGCCTCTTTTCTGCCTTCTTATTTGGCAAGTGGGCTATTTTAGGAGCTGAAGCATATCTGACCCAAGATGTGGGTGATCTGTACACTTTTAGAAGTAAAATAGACAGGAAACTAGAATAAGAGGGAAGTGAAAACTAAACGCTTGAGAATGGAGGATGCCCAGTTTTCAAGTAATTCTGAAAAGTCTTGTTTAAAAAATATTCCCTAGCTCTGCTTAATAGGAATATTCATGTTTGCTAATTTTGACTACTGTAATAATAGTCTTTCATTTTAAATGTTAGTGTGAGAAGAGTTTAGTCTTGCACCTAATAACCCACATCAGAGGGTGAAAATAAAAGGACTTTAACCAGGGTACTCTGCAGGGCAATGCTTCCCAGTGAAATCTCTCTCCTGACAGGGCAATTTTGTTTTCTAATTTTCCATTTCTTTTAATGTTCCATTTTTTGTTTATCTTTTCCTCCTTTCAGAAAGCTTTTTCTTTGAGTTGGAGGATATTAGTGGCAATGCCTAGATTTATATGCCTCTCTTTTCTGGGGAAAAAAAGAATTATAATTTTGGTTGAGTTTGATGAGACTGGGCAAAAGGATGAACTGCTAAATATATATACTAGCTGTTTATTCTCCTATTAAATATTACACTCTTTGAAAAAGTTGAAACTCAACTTTAAAAGAACTATGTGCACATAGAAAACTGCATAAAATATGTTAAAAGGAAAATTCTTCTTTAAAACTCACTTTATTTCTTTCTTTGTGGCTGTGCTGGGCCTTTGTCGCCGTGAGGGCTTTTCTCTCGTTGTGCGAGAGGGGCCGCTTTTCTGGTTGGGCTTGTGGCCGCCTCGTTGCAGTGGATTATCTCCATGGTACGGACTGAGTAGTCATGGCCTTGGGGCTTAGTTGCTTCACGATATGCGGGGTCTTGAATGATCAGGAATTGAACCGATGTCTCCAGCATTGACAGGCGGATTCTTTACCACTGAGCCACTGGGAAAGCTCCCAATGAAAATTCTTTAGGACATTTTCTGTGAATCACTAGTTCTGCTTCCCGAGGCAGTCACCATTAACAGGTTTTTGTGTATCCTTTCTGTTTGTACAACACACACACACACACCAGAAATTGAATCATGTTCTCTGTAGTTTACAAAGCCTTGATTTTTGTTTCAAAAGTGCATACTTTAATGAGAAGCAAAACTGCTATATAAAAATAGAAGAAATAAATAATTGAGGACAGCTTAGCAAGTGTACCTTTTTTAGAAAAAAGCCCTGAAGCAGATTAACAGTACTCTATCCAAAAGCACATAAGCATCTCTTCATTATTAAATTGTTGATACAGGAAGCTGGTTTTCATTTATGTTTGCCTCCACTCATTGCCTTTTTGAATTCTGTAAGTACTGTTAATGAGCTAAGGAGATAATGACCCCAGAAACATCCTCTTAGACGTTTTGGATGGTATTAATGTTATGATTTTATTGTACATTTCTAGTTTAAATTCTTAATAAACTATTAGCAAAACTAAATTTTAGATTATTTGCCAGAAAAGACTAGACCTTATGAGTTCATAATCCCATAGTAAATAGTGTGAATAGATTTGTAGGACTTGTAGTTGCGGCAAAAATATTTTGTAATACAATATTGTTTGAAACATGTGAATTTGGTGAAAATAGAGCCTTTGCTTTACCTTGGTTGCGGAAAAATCACTCTTCAATCATTCATGTGGAAGGTACCTTCAAGTGGTGATCTACACTTGAAGGAAATACAGAATTTTGAGCTTTTATAGACTAAAACGTAATATCTGCTCACTGCTGGACGACTCTGCTTCCTGCAATTTCCCCATGCCCCAGGTGGGAAGCGGCAGAACAGAAAAGATGCTCGGAGGTGGTAGCGTGCGTGTGTGCTGAGTCGCTCAGTCCTGTCCGACTCTCTGCGACCCTGTGGACTGCAGCCCATCAGGCTCCTCTGTCCATGGGATTCTCCAGGCAAGAGTACTGGAGTGGGAAGAGTACTGGAGTGGGTTTGCCGTGCCCTCCTCGAGGGGGTCTTCCTGACCCAGTTATTGAACCCCTGTCTCTTAGGCCTCCTAATTGGCAGGTGGGTTCTTTACTACTAGTGCCAGCTGGGAAGCCACGCATTTATCTGAACCTATCACTGCTTCTTGTGGATTTGGAAGCCACCCTCACAGATTTGGGAGCAAGGAAATATTTTTCTTTAATGTTGCTTTATTATTTTATATAATTAAAGTTTTCAGAAGGATTTTTGATGGCCTAAATTCTTTCTTCTCACTTAAAATGCCACCCCTTCAACTGGAAAGGAGTCTCCTTTAGCAGCAGTTGGAGTCTCGTTGAGTTCTAGATTCATATTGCCCTGGAAGAAGAATAGGTTTTATTTGTTTATTGGCCAGCTACGTGCCTACTTTTTTTCAGAATTCTAAATAGGGCGGTGAGTGGATTTCATGCACTCATGAGTCCTGTACTGATTGAATTTGTTTTTTGTTTACTGAGGAACCCGACAACATTCGTTTCTGTTTACCAGTGTTTTCTCTAAGGATATTGATTATACTGGAGCATTTGGGAACACGGTCGTAAGAAGTCTGGGAGCTGATGTTAGCAACCTTTAGCCTCCAGGACTGGTACACAGCCTTTTTACATGAAAACAGTGTTCCAGGGACTCCGGCGTCCTCTGTCTGTGAAGTGTGCAGCCTCATTTCCCGCTGGGTGTCCTTTCACCCTTAACTGGTACTCCCTTTGTAGAGAGGAGCAGAGGGGAATTCTTGGTATTCAAGGCAGCCCATGTTCTTCCAACACTTGTGCCCGTGACTTGGAAGAGGACTTTGTTGTCAGTGGTTGTGGGTGAGGCTGAAAGGAGCATGTGGAGAATAAATGGCTTTTCCACAGCACAGACCCACGTACGCCGCTGGCGTTTGTTTCTGCGCTTTGTATGACAGCTCACTGAGCTTTTGCCACTTCTCTGGGGAGTTGTCTTTTTGTCTATTAGAGATTTCAGGGTTCTTCTGCAAGAAGCCATTTATATAACTACAAGCCAAGCTGGCCTGGCAGCTGTTTGTTGGTGTGGTACCAGGAGGCCTGCCTGGCCTGTGGTGGGCACCCCCATCCAACATTAAGTTTATGATCTTGGAAAAGGGGAGCTTGCGCCTTTAGACCTATGCATCAGGGCCTTGCTGCTGCATTGAACCTATGACCCCAGCAAAGCTACTTTGTCTTTTTAGAACACAATCCCTTCTTGAATGAAATGTCTAGGGTGTTGGAATGTTTCTAGATGCCTAGCCCTTGGCCTGAACCAAGTGGGTGTATTTAGTGAATGATTCTCCTTCCCACCAACCTTTTCNGAACCTATGACCCCAGCAAAGCTACTTTGTCTTTTTAGAACACAATCCCTTCTTGAATGAAATGTCTAGGGTGTTGGAATGTTTCTAGATGCCTAGCCCTTGGCCTGAACCAAGTAGATGTATTTAGTGAATAATTCTCCTTCCCACCAACCTTTACTTTTACTTTCCTGTTATTTATATATTCCTTTAAAAAATTGTTCTTATGTTAAATTTCTTATTTAGTATATCTTTTATTGACATATAGTTAATTTAAAATGTGTTAATTTCAAGTGTACAACAAAGTAATTCAGTTACACATATACACACACACACATACATATATATATAACAAGATATTGAGTATAGTTCCCTGTATTATACAGTAGGTCCTTGTTTGTCTGTTTTATGTATTAGTACAGAGTATATGTTAACCTCAACTTTCTAGTTTATCCCTTCCCCATTTTTACTCTTTCCTTACCAGAAGTTTGTTTTCTCTGTCTGTGGGTCTGTTTGTTTTGCAAGTAAGTTTATTTGTATCTTTTTTTTTTTTTTNGGAGGTGATGGAATTCCAGTTGAGCTATTTCAAATGCTGAAAGATGATGATGTGAAAGTGCTGCACTCAATATGCCAGCACATTTGGAAAACTCAGCAGTGGCCACAGGACTGGAAAGCGTCAGTTTTCATTCCAATCCCAAAGAAAGGCAATGCCAAAGAATGCTCAAACTACTGCACAATTGTACTCATATCACATGCTAGTAAAGTAATGCTCAAAATTCTACAAGCCAGGCTTCAGCAGTATGTGAACTGTGAACTTCCAGATGTTCAAGTTGGTTTTAGAAAAGGCAGAGGAACCAGAGATCAAATTGCCAACATCCACTGGATCATGGAAAAAGCAAGAGAGTTCCAGAAAAACATCTATTTCTGCTTTATTGACTATGCCAAAGCCTTTGACTGTGTGGATCACAATAAACTGTGGAAAATTCTGAAAGAGATGGGAATATCAGACCACCTGACCTGCCCCTTGAGAAACCTCTATGCAGGTCAGGAAGCAACAGTTAGAATTAGACATAGAACAACAGACTGGTTCCAAGTAGGAAAAGGAGTATGCCAAGGCTGTATATTGTCATCCTGTTTATTTAACTTCTATGCAGAGTATATCATGAGAAACGCTGGGCTGGAAGAAGCACAAGCTGGAATCAAGATTGCCATAAGAAATATCAATAACCTCAGATATGCAGATGACACTACCCTTATGTCAGAAAGTGAGGAGGAACTAAAAAGCCTCTTGATGAAAGTGATAGAAGAGAGTGAAAAAGTTGGCTTAAAGCTCAACATTCAGAAAACGAAGATGANCACTACCCTTATGTCAGAAAGTGAGGAGGAACTAAAAAGCCTCTTGATGAAAGTGATAGAAGAGAGTGAAAAAGTTGGCTTAAAGCTCAACATTCAGAAAACGAAGATGATGGCATCTGGTCCCATCACTTCATTGGAAATAGATGGGAAAACAGTGGAAACAGTGTCAGACTTTATTTTGGGGGGCTCCAAAATCACTGCAGATGGTGACTGCAGCCATGAAATTAAAAGACGCTTACTCCTTGGAATGAAAGTTATGACCAACCTGGATAGCATATTCAAAAGCAGAGACATTGCTTTGCCAACAAAGGTCTGTCTAGTCAAGGCTATGGTTTCATCAGTGTTCCTGTGTGGATGTGAGAGTTGGACTGTGAAGAAAGCTGAGCGCTGAAGAATTGATGCTTTTGAAGTGTGATGTTGGAGAAGACTCTTGAGAGTCCCTTGGACTACAAGGAGATCCAACTAGTCCATTTTGAAGGAGATTAGCCTTGGGATTTCTTTGGAAGAAATGATGCTGAAGCTGAAACTCCAGTCTTCAGCCACCTCATGCGAAGAGTTGACTCATTGGAAAAGACTCTGATGCTGGGAGGGATTGGGGGCAGGAGGAGAATGGACGACTGAGGATGAGATGCCTGGATGGCATCACTGACTCGATGGATGTGAGTCTGAGTGAATTCTGGGAGTTGGTGATGGACAGGGAGGCCTGGCATGCTGCGATTCATGGGGTCGCAAAGAGTCGGACACTATTGAGTGACTGAACTGAACTCAACTGAACTGAAAGGTTTGCTAGAATTCTCCTGTGAAGCCGTCTGGTCCTGGCCTTTTGTTTTTGGGGAGATTTTTTTTTATCACAGCTTCAATTTCAGTGCTTGTAATTCCGTGGTTCATAATTTCTATTTCTTCCTGGTTCAGTCTTGGAAGATTGAACTTTCTAAGAATCTGTCCATTTCTTCCATGTTCTTCATTTTATTGCCATATAGTTGTTCACAGTAGTCTCTCATAATCCTTTGTATTTCTGCCTTGTCTGTTGTAACCTCTCATTTTTCATTTCTAATTTTGCTGATTTGATTTTTCTCTCTTTTTTTCTTGATCAGCCTGGCAAAAGGTTTGTCAATTTTGCTGATCTTCTCAAAGAAGCAGCTTTTAGTTTAGTAATCTTTACTATTGTTTCTTTCATTTCTTTTTCATTCATTTCTGCTTGGATCTTTATGATTTCTTTCTTTCAACTAATTTTGGTTTTTTTTCTTGTTCTTCTTTTTCCAGTTGTTTTAGGTGTAAGGTTAGGCTGTCTACTTGATGTTTTTCTTGCTTTTTGAGGTAGGATTGTATTNGATCTTTATGATTTCTTTCTTTCAACTAATTTTGGTTTTTTTTCTTGTTCTTCTTTTTCCAGTTGTTTTAGGTGTAAGGTTAGGCTGTCTACTTGATGTTTTTCTTGTTTTTTGAGGTAGGATTGTATTGCTATAAACTTCTCTCTTAGGACTGCTTTTGCTGCTGCTGCTGCTAAGGCACTTCAGTCGTGTCCGACTCTGTGCGACTCTAGGCTCCTCTGTTGCTGGGATTCTCCAGGCAAGAATACTGGAGTGGGTTGCCATTTCCTTCTCTAATGCATGAAAGTGAAAAGCGAAAGTGAAGTCGCTCAGTCGTGCTCAACTCTTAGCGACCCCATGGACTGCAGCCTACCAGGCTCCTCCGTCAGTGGGATTTTCCAGGCAAGAGTACTCGAGTGGGGTGCCATTGCCTTCTCCGCTGCTTTTGCTGCCTTCCTCAAAACCTCCAGGTTTTGAGTTGTCATGTTTTCATTGACATTTGTCTGTAGAAATTTTTTTATTTCCCTTTTGATTTCTTCAGTAACCTGTTGGTTATTTAGAAACGTGTTGTTTAGTCTCCATGTGTTTGTGTTTCTTAGTTTTTTTTCTTGTTATTGATGTCTAGTCTCATGGCGTTGTGGTTGGAGAAGATGCTTGATACGATTTCAATTTTCTTAAATTTACTGAGATTTGATTTGTGACCCAAGATGTAGCCTATCCAGGAGAATGTTCCATGTGCACTTGAGAAGAAGGTGTATTCTTCTGCATTTGGATGGAATGTCCTGAAGATATCAAAGAGATCCATCTCATCTAATGTATCATTGAAGCCTTGTGTTTCCTTATTAGTTTTCTGTTTTGATGATCTGTCCATTGATGTGAGTGGGGAATTAAAGTCTCCTACTATTATTGTGCTGCTGTCAATTTCTCCTTTTATGTCTGTTAGTGTTTGTCTTATGTATTGAGTTTCTCCTATGTCAGGTGCACAGTTATTTACAATTGTTATGTCTTCCTCTTGGATTGATCCCTAGATCACTATGTAGTGTCCCTCCTTATCTCTTGTAATTTTCTTTATTTTAAGGTCTATTTTGTCTGATATGAGGATTACTACTCCATCTTTGTTTTGCTTCCCAAATGCATGGGGTATTTTTTTTCCATATATAGCTCTCATATGTTTTTTCCATATATATATCTCTCACTTTTGTCTATATGTGTTTGAGGTCTGAAGTGGGTTGCTTATAGATGGCTTATATATGGGTCTTGTTTTTGTATCGATTCAGCCAGTCTGTATCTTTTGGTTGGAGCATTTAATCCATTTCCATTTAAAGTAATTATTGATATATATATGTTGCTATTGCCATTTTTGAATTTTATGGTTAATTTTGTAGATCTTTTTTCTTCTGTTGCATTTCTTGACATATATGAGCCCCTTTAACATTTGTTGTAAAGCTGGTTTGCTGCTGATGCTGCTAAGTCACTTCAGTGATGTCCGACTCTTATCGACCCCATGGACTGCAGCCCACTAGGCTCCTCTGTCCATGGGATTTTCCAGGCAAGAGTACTGGAGTGGGGTGCCATTGCCTTCTCCAAAGCTGGTTTGGTGGTACTGAATTCTCTCAACTCTTGCTTGTCTGAAAAGCTTTTTATTTTTCCATCAGTTTTGAATGAGATCCTTGCTGGGTACAGTAATCTTGGTTGTAGATGTTTTCCTTTCAGTATTTTAAATATATCCTGTATTCCCTTCTGTCTTGAAGAGTTTCTGCTGAAATATCAGCTGTTAAGCATATTGAGTTTCCCTTCTATGTCACTTGTTGCTTCTCTCTTGCTGCTTTTAATATTTTTTTCTTTGTGTTTAGTCTTTTTTAGCTTGATTAGTATGGGTCTTGGCATGTTTCTCCTTGGGTTTATCTTGTATGGGACTCTTTGTGCCTCTTGGATTTGATTGACCATTTACTTTTCCATGTTGGGGAAATTTTCAACTATAATCTCTTCAAAAATTTTCTCATACACTTTCTTTTTCTCTTCTCCTGGGACCCCTATAATTCAAATGTTGGTATGTTTGATATTGTCCCAGAGGTCTCTCAGACTGTCCTCAGTTCTTTTCATTCTCTTTACTTTATTCTGCTCTTCAGAATTTATTTCCACCATTTTATCTTCCAGCTCACTGATTCATTCTTCTGCTTCAGATATTCTGCTGTTGGTTCTTCTAGAGTATTTTTAATTTCAGTAATTGTGTTGTTTGTCTCTGCATGTTTATTCTTTAATTCTTTTAGGTCTTTGTTAATTGATTCTTGCATTTTCTCTATTTTTCTTCAAGGTTTTTAATCATCTCTATTATCATTATTCTGAATTCTTTTTCAAGTAATTTGTCTATTTCCTCTTCATTTATTTGGACTTCTGTGTCTCTAGTTTGTTCCTTCTTTTGTGTAGTATTTCTCTGCCTTTTCATTATTATTATTATTATTTAAATTTATTGTGTTTGAGGTCTCCTTTTCCAAGGCTTCAAGGTTGAACTTTCTCTTCCTTCTGGTTTCTACCCTCTAAGGTTGGTCCAGTGGTTTGTGTAAGCTTCTGATAGGGTGAGATTTGTGCTGAGTTTTTGTTTGTTTGGTTTTCCTCTGATGGACAAGGCTGAGTGAGGTGGTGATCCCATCTGCTGATGACTGAGTTTGTATTTTTGTTTTGTTTGTTGTTTGGATGAGGCATCCAGCACAAGGCACTACTGGAGGTTGGGTGATGCCGGGTCTTGTGTTCAAGTGGTTTCCTTTGTGTGAGTTCCCACTGTTTAATACTCCCTAGGGTTAGTTCTCAGGTAGTCTAGGGCCTTGGAGTTTTTTCTACCACTCCAAAGACTCAGAGCTTGATGTGTAGCATAGGGAACTCTACTAAATATTCTGCAATAATCTATATGGGAAATGAATCTGTAGGCTTGATTTTTCTCCCTCATTCTCTTCATTTTTTTTTTTCTGGGAAATATTTGGTTACCTTCAATCAGCAATTTCAGGTAAAGTAATTTTGGACAAAAGCAACTTCAGCATCCCTTATATCTTACTTCCAATTCTGGAAATTTATTTGCCCAATTACCATCTGAGAAAGCCAAATTGAAAGCAGTCACTGCCAGCTGAGCTCACACCCAGCGGCCTACTCTGGAAGGAAACTTTTTCTTGAAAACTATCTTAGCCAGTCAATATGGGCAGATTTCCAAGAAAATGAGATGGCCACGTGCTTCTGTCAACCAGTTTGACCTCATCACAGAATTGATGCCCCTTCTCAGGCCCTGATGGGTAAGACAGGGGCAAAACCTGCCGGAGAGGAGCTTCTGCCAGCAGAGCTGAGCCACAGGCCATGCAAGGGAACATCCATTCCCCGATGCCGGGTTGGATCCTGGGCACCGGGCCCCCACCTCAGGCCTCCCACCCACGGGTCTGCAGGCCCGTGCTGAGTGGCCCGCTCCTTCAGGCACTCCGGAAACCTTGATTTAGCGAGCTCTTTAATTTCCCTCTGTAGCAGAAAATAAATATGTTAATTGCTAATTGATTTCCAAGCAGTAATATTTATATAAGATTGACATAAATATTTTGTCAGATATTTCTATATATTACACAGATATCAAAAATTTTGAATAAAATGTGTCTTTATAAACATGTATGTTTATCTGATGTTTAAAAAGAAATCACACAGTACAAATTCTGACCAATGTACTATCTTCCAGATGTTTTTAGCACCCTTTGGGATGTAGCTCGTTTCAAGGTCTATATAGTAGAAACAGACTGCATGTTTATAGAGCCAGTGACGAACTTGAATTCTCTCAGACCAGTGTGAGGGTTTCTGTTCAAGTGTATTCTATGTTCTGCTATTTTGGCAATGAGATTTCAACAATGACACCTTCCTAGCAGTAGATCCATGCTTTCTCCATATGGGTTATACAACTGAAGACTGTGTCCTTTGGCTACATTGAAAAGCTTAAGTTTAAGAAGATAATAAATGAGATCCACTCAAACAGGCCATAGACCAATTCAAAGGTTAAATATTTTTCTTCAGCTTGATTGGCACCTTAGTTAAGAATCATACACTCAAAAAGCCATCTAGTCACAGTACTTAACTATTAAAAGTGTTCACAGAATTTAAGAAATACTGTCAATGTGCCAACCAAAATTTGATTTATAAACATAAAGTTAAGGTTGTTAGCTTCAGTAAAAGTCTTTATTATCTTGAAGTATGTTTGATTTGAAACTTTATTTTTTATTAGCTTTATATATCCACTCTCCTTAGATAAGTAAATGAACTACAGAAAGATCACTCAAAGAGTATTTGTTGTAATACTAATAACTCGCTGGGAGCAGGAAGTGTGAGGTCTAAGATAGATAAGCAAAAAAAGGCAAAGGCGGGAGAGGTGAAGTGGTCCAGGATTATTTTGGCTGGTGGTAGACAAATTTAGACACACTTTCTTCCAGGTCTGGTGTAGTGGAAAGCTATGTAATCCAGTTGGAGCATAGCATTCGTTCAGCATGGTTTAATTATACTAATGCACATCTGGTCGTTCTGATGACAGTTGGCTAGGTACCAGTTTTTTGGTTATTAAGTGGAACTTGATTTTTTGTTGAAGACTAAAAATAACACAGTTATTAAATAAGAAGTATTCTACAGTGATCACTTTGTTTAAAACCCCTGTATTAGTCAATGTTGGAAAGGATTTTTCTTGTAAGAAAAGCTACTGATGTTAGCATCATGAGGAGGCAAGACCTAATTCTCATTTTCTGATAGCTTGTTTTCCACTCTGCCCTTCATCTGAAGGGGATCCTTTCAGTCACAGGCAAGGGGAATCCCTCAAGCTTATTTGATACACTCTATCTATGAAAGGTGTGGGCTTACCCAGTGGTTCAGTGGTAAAGATTCTGCCTGCAATGCAGGAGACACAGGTTCAATCCCTGGGTCAGGACAATCCCTGGAGAAGGAAATGGCAACCAACTCCAGTATTCTTGCCTGGAGAATCCCATCGACAGCAAGCCTGGCTGGCTATAGTCCATAGGGTCTCAAAGAGTTAGACAAGATTGAAGTGACTTAGCACAGTTAGGTAGAGACCCTTTAATATCTAGAAGATGAAGTCTCTCTGAGTATTTAGGAATCAATTGAGAACCACTATGTTTGTAGAATTACTTGAGCCAGAGAGCACACTCTTCCAGGTGATATTATGATCAGCCTATGGTCAGCAGGGGAGATTGGTGATTCCACAAACAGCACTGTGCTGACAGCCTCTGCTGAGAAGTAGGTTAGTAGCTATTGTTGTTGAGTCACTAAGTGTGTCCAGCTGTTTTGCATCCCCATAGACTGTTGCCCTCCAGACTCCTCTGTCAATGGGATTCTCCAGGCAAGAATTTTGGAGTGTGTTGCCATTTTCTTCTCCAGGGGATCTTCCCAATACAGGGATTGAACTCACTTCTCCTGCATTGCAGGCAGATTCTTTACCACTGGCTCTTAGTTACTATAGGTTACTTTTACTATGGAAAATTTACTGGGATTGATTTTACTGTGAACATGAACCTCCTTCTAGGAATAAATCCCCAGAAAGAGTGAATTCATCAAATTATTACATCAAAGTGACCGTTTGAAACAATATCTGGCTCATTTACTAAGGAATATGCTTGTTTGCAGCAATGTACTGCTGCCATCCAAAGAATTAATTATTATAAGTAGAGACCAATATGAACTGACTTATATAAATGGAAAGCATTATTTTAATGTTAACTGAGAGGCTTCCCAGACTCCAAGTGTGAGAATGCAGGTGAACCTCTGATAGAATTTAGAAACTTCCCAGAGCCNATTGAACTCACTTCTCCTGCATTGCAGGCAGATTCTTTACCACTGGCTCTTAGTTACTATAGGTTACTTTTACTATGGAAAATTTACTGGGATTGATTTTACTGTGAACATGAACCTCCTTCTAGGAATAAATCCCCAGAAAGAGTGAATTCATCAAATTATTACATCAAAGTGACCGTTTGAAACAATATCTGGCTCATTTACTAAGGAATATGCTTGTTTGCAGCAATGTACTGCTGCCATCCAAAGAATTAATTATTATAAGTAGAGACCAATATGAACTGACTTATATAAATGGAAAGCATTATTTTAATGTTAACTGAGAGGCTTCCCAGACTCCAAGTGTGAGAATGCAGGTGAACCTCTGATAGAATTTAGAAACATCCCAGAGCCTTTTATTTCAATCTTTATCTTTCTTTGTGTACACTTATTTTACTCTTCCAATTTTTTGAAAACCAATATTTCCTGTTTTTTAGTTCATATGATTGAATATTGTCTTCCCTGTACTTAGTTGCTCAGTCGTGTCCAACTCTTTGCAACCTATGGACTGTAGCCCGCCAAGCTCCCCTGTCCATGCAGTTCTCCAGGCAAGAATACTGGAGTGGGTTGCCATTTTCTTCTCCAGGGGATTGTCCTGACCCAGGGATCAAACTCAGGTCTCCTGCATTGCAGGCAGATTCTTTATTGTCTGAGCCAACAGGGAAGTCCATTATCTTCCCTGCTGCTACTGCTGCTGCTGCTGCTGCTAAATCACTTCAGTCATGTCTTACTCTGTGTGACCCCATAGACGGCAGCCCCCTAGGCTCCCCTGTCCCTGGGATTCTCCAGGCAAGAACATTGGAGTGGGTTGCCATTTCCTTCTCCAATGCATGAAAGTGAAAAGTGAAAGATGAAAGGGAAGTTGCTCAGTCGTGTCCGACCCTCAGCAACCCCATGGACTGCAGCCCTCCAGGATCCTCCATCCATGGGATTTTCCAGGCAAGAGTACTGGAGTGGGGTGCCATTGCCTTCTCCATTATCTTCCCTAGTTCATCAAATTATAATATATATCACAAATGTAAACTAATGTCTCCTAGTTCCAATTACACATTCTTAGGACACAGAACCTGATAGATCCAGGTTATATATAAGGTGTTAATTTCCTGTCCAGTTCTGACAGAAGAGCCACTGTGGCTATATGAAGTTTGGGTGNTGGGATTTTCCAGGCAAGAGTACTGGAGTGGGGTGCCATTGCCTTCTCCATTATCTTCCCTAGTTCATCAAATTATAATACATATCACAAATGTAAACTAATGTCTCCTAGTTCCAGTTACACATTCTTAGGACACAGAACCTGATAGATCCAGGTTATATATAAGGTGTTTATTTCCTGTCCAGTTCTGACAGAAGAGCCACTGTGGCTATGTGAAGTTTGGGTGGGAGGCATCTCTCAGAGCAAAGACTCTAGGCAGGCTCGTCAAGATATATCTGTCATAAGGAATGAGAATCATATAGCAATCAGGAGTTGACAAAACAAAAGCAGACAAAAACAACATCTCTTTCATAAAATCTTACAATATGATGATTACAATAAAAATAACAGTAGGTATGTATGCGCTAAGTGTGCTCAATTGCTCAGTCATGTCCAGTTCTTCATGACTCTGTGTACTATAGCCCACCAGGCTCCTCTGTCCATGGACGCCCTTTGCAATGATTACAGTGTAGTGGATAATGAAAATGTCCGGTCATTTAAATATGAATTCTTTTCACTTAGCTATATTTAATTTTCTATTAATATAATATTGCAAAGTACTAGAATTAAATCTAATAGCGCCATGGATAATGGCAAGTTAATTTGAAATGGAATCTAGATTCAGATAAAATATTAATTTTCTCTCTACAGATTACTTCTGTGACATTATTTCTCAGTTTTGTTTACATGATATAACATGTAAAACTGGTTCAATTATTAGAAGCTGTATAAAATCACTTTACTATATTTTAATATGAATTATAAATTTTTAAAATAAATTTCAGCTTGGATAAGCAATGAACAACCAGTAATAAATTAGGGCATATCATAAGAACACATTTAAAAATATGCCTCTATAAAGCTGAGAAAAATAATGAAAAGTAAATGAATAAAAATATGTGTAAAAATTTATAGTTCTGGAATGAAAATTTGGGCAAANATACCTTTTTTATCCACTCATTTGTGATGGGCGTTTGAGTGGCTTCCAGGTACTGATGGTGTAAATGGTGCTGCTATGAACATTGAGGTGCTTGTATTTTTTCAAATTGCATTTTTCTCTGGATATATGCCCGTGAGTGGGACCACTCTGTTTTTAGTTTTTTAAGGAACCAACATACTATTTTCAACAGTGGCTTTACCGATTTACATTTCCACCAACCGTGGAGCAGGGCTCCTTTTCCTCCACACCCTCTCCAGCATTTATTACTAGAAGACTTTTATTTTTGTCATGCTGTGAGACATGCAGAATCTCAGTTCTCTGATCAGGGATCAACCTGTGCCCCCTGCAGTGGAAGCTCACGGCCTTAACCACTGTGTCAGCCTTTGCTTTTGATATTCGAGGATTCTTGGAGGTCAGTGTTCATCTTCCCACAAGTCATTATTTTCCAAAGCATTGGCTTCTCTCTTTTGTCCTTTGAAATTGTGGGTTTGTTTTTATTATTTTTTGTTACTGCTACTTAGGATATAAAGCATTATGGTATTTGGAGATTAGTGGGGATTCCTTAAATATTGATCAGCATATTAGAGTTTGGAAGAGAAGTACATTCAACAGTAGCTCTATAGCACTGCTGACGTCTTGAGCCAGGCTGAGCTTTGCTGTGGGGCGTGGTTTTCCACTGGGTAGGTTGTTTTGCAGCATCGCTGGCTTCTAACCACTAGATGGCAGTAGCACTACCCGCTCAGTTGTGACAACCAAAACTGTCTTCAGCCAGTGGTCCCCACGAGGGCAAAATCCCCCCTGATTGCGAACTGCTGATCTGCGGGGAAAGGACGACTGCACGGGGATGCCTCGTAAACATATGGCCTTTATAAGGCAAATGTCACCCTTTATTGTGGCACTGTGTGTTTATGTGTTCAGTCGCACAGTCCTTTCCAATTCTTTGTGACCCCATGCACTGTAGACCGCCAGACTCTTCTGTCCTTATAATTTTTCAAGCAAGAATACTGCAGTGGGTTACCATTTCCTGCTCCAGGGGATCTTCCTGACCCAGGAATCAGACCCACACCTCTGGTGTGCCCTGCATCGACAGGATGATCCTTTCCCACTCAACCACTTGGGAAGAATCCTGCATTTTTCAGTAACCTTGTGTCCTCGGCCCGACCGTAATAGAATAAACTTTTAATTAATATTTAAAATATTTATCACTATTATATTTTTAAATCATTTATTTATATTTTGAAAATTATATTTTGAAATTGAGCACCTATGTGGACCAGGCACTGTCCTACATAATGAGTATTTTAAAATAAATCAGATGAGGTGGTATTCACTCAGCAGTTAAGAGGCTGTGTCGTAGGGTCAGACTGCCTGAGTTCAAAGACTGGTTCCAGCATTTCTGGCTGTGTGATCTTACCAGTGAGTACCTCAGTTTCATCATATGTAAAATGATAGTTGTGTTGTCGAGTCCAACTCTGCGACCCCATGGACTGCAGGATGCCAAGCTCTGTCCTCCACTATCTCCCAGAGTTTGCTCAAATTCATGTTAATTGAGTCGGTGATGCTACCTAACCATTTCATTCTTTGTCCCTTTCTCCTGTTGCNTGAGTCGACTCTGCGACCCCATGGACTGCAGGACGCCAAGCTCTGTCCTCCACTATCTCCCAGAGTTTGCTCAAATTCATGTTCATTGAGTCGGTGATGCTATCTAACCATTTCATTCTTTGTCCCTTTCTCCTTTTGCCTTCAGTCTTTCCCAGCATCAGGGTCTTTTCCAGTGAATCAGCTCTTCATGTCGGGTGGCCAAGAACTGGAGTTTCATCTTCACCATCAGTCCTTCCAATGAATATTTAGGATTGATTGATTTCCTTTAGGAGTGAATCCAGATCAAAATAATAGTTACAATACTGCCTGTTTTTGCACACTTGTTCATAAGGTTAAACAAAACCATGTGTAAAGCACCTAACGCAGTGGTGCATGAAAGTGAACGTGAAGTTGCTCAGTCCTGTCCGACTCTTTGCAACTCCACGGACTGTAGCCTGCTAGGCTACGTCGTCCATGGGATTCTCCAGGCAAGAATACTGGTGGGTTGCCATTTACAATACTGCCTGTTTTTACACACTTGTTCATAAGGTTAAACACAGCCATATGTAAAGCACCTCACGTAGTGATTGGTGTATAGTAAGTGCTTAAAGAATGTTGGTTGAGGTGGATGTTACCACTATCTGCATCAACATTATGACGGAGGATGCTGTTCTCATCAGGAGAGCAATACATCTTGTGTGGAGGGGTGGTAGTAACCTCAAAAGTCTTTTTTATATAGCTGAGCCCTGTAGGACTAGGTCACCCAAAAGGACGTGTGGTAAAGAAGAGGGTAGGGCATTCCAGCAGAAGTTTTACCTTTTAAAAAATGTATGATCTGTGATACAGAAACAAATGCATTATTTAAATATTTTAATATGTAACATTTACTTTCAACCTGTATTTCTTAGGTCATAACTCTCTATACTTTTGCTATTGGAATTTTTGTGGAGTGTTTTTATCCATCTTAATGAAGTGCTGACTCTCAGTGAAACCTAATTTTTTCCTTGAAAACGATATCATTACTATATGATAATCTTACCTAATTTTAGAATTCCTTCTTTTCACAGACTCAGGAAAGCCTGGCTATTTCCTATTTCCTTTTGCTTCTTTACAAATAATGTCAAAGTGCAAGTATTATTTACCATTTTTTTCCTCTCCTTTATTTCTCTGTTAGCTATCTTATTTGTGTGAGAATAGGCATCTAATCATCCTTGGGCAATTCTTGATGAATGCTCAGCTGCCCTGGTGATACAAATATAATATTCAAAAACAAATCATACCCCTTCCTAACATATGTAAGACCTGGCGCTATTTCTGACACATGTACAGGCCTCTGGGACCCACATAATAACCAGTGGGGTAGGTAGGACAATTTTAGAGATTGGGAAACTGCTGTCAGAAGTATTGTTGCTTGCCTAAATTGACCCAGTAAATATCAGAGCTGGGCAGGGAAATGAAGTTCTCCTGACTTCAAAGCCTGTTATTTCTAATATAAACACAAACATATATTAAAGTAGACCCTANGACAATTTTAGAGACTGGGAAACTGCTGTCAGAAGTATTGTTGCTTGCCTAAATTGACCCAGTAAATATCAGAGCTGGGCAGGGAAACGAGGTTCTCCTGACTTCAAAGCCTGTTATTTCTAATATAAACACAAACATATATTAAAGTAGACCCTATGCTGCCGTACACCTCATTTTCAGAGACCTCTTATTACCTGTGAAGGTAGGATGATGTTCTGCAGAAAAGCTCAGTATGTCTTCTTTATTTTTATTTTTACATTTTATGATTCTAAGCTTCTGCCAAATGGACTTAAATTGCTACTTATTTTAACTCTTCACTGGTTTAGTGAGTTTATTTTTTACAATTTAAGAAGAATGTATTAGAATCCATTTTAGTATTTGCATGATTCTGAATAATCATTTATCTTGCCCATTCTTGACTTTATCTTGGACGCATTTCACACTTTTTCTCATTGAGTATCACACCTACTGCAAATGTTTTGGACGAATGACTGTTGACTTTTCTAGAGTAGGTCACACAGTTCTTTATTTTTGACCATTTTGCAAGATAGGTGGTTGTAGTAGCAAACTTCCAAATGTTTCCCAGTGATCCTTATTCCCTTGCATTCATGTCCTTGGGTCCCATCCCTCTTGGAGTAGGGCTGACTTCTGTAAAAGGGTGCTGCTGTCAGAGACTGAGGTCCAAGACCAGGTCATAAAACCCGTTGCAGCTCCCATCTTGCTCTTTGGATCCCTTGTCCTGGGCGAGCCAGCGGCCGTCTCCTGAAGACATAGCCATCTGGGCTCAGCTTTGTGGAGACATGCATGATGAATCAAGGAGACCCATCAAGTCTGTGTGAGTAGGCCGTCTAGGCAGTGAGTCCCCAGCCACAGTCAAGCGCTCAGATGCCTGCAAACTCTGGACACTGTGTTGACCCAACAGCATGAAAGAGGGACCGGAGCCACACAACTGAACTGCCGCCAAAGTCCTGACCTGTGTAAACCAAAAAAGAATGTTTATTGTTTTCAGCCACTAGGTTTGGGGATAGTTTGTTATACTGAGCAATAACTAACAAATATAGTCTTTATCTGAAATGATTTTAAACCTCTTGATAGTTGGGCGCTTTTAAAATGGAAGTGCTCAACATTTTTTTGTGTGCATTTAAACTGAAAAGTGAAAGCGTTAGTTGTTCAGTCATGTCTGACTTTGCAACCCTATGGACTGTAACCTGCTTCTGTCCATGAAATTCTCCAGGCAAAAGTATTAGAGTGGGTAGCCATTCGCTTCTCCAGGGAGTCTTCGCCACTGAGAGATTGAACCTGGGTCTCCTACATTGCAGGCAGGTTCTTTACTCTCTGAGCCACCAAGGAAGCCTACAAAATGGAATGCACCTTTTATTTGTTCATCTACATTCAATGTTATAATTAAAAAATGGTTCTTTTAATTTATTTTACCAATAATCATTTCATATTTTTAATTTAAGATGGAGGAAATAAATGGAAAACATTCATAAAACTGAAGTGTTGGGCAGTGATAAACTATAGAATTGACTTCATAACTGTTATGTGTTTCAACCTATTTATAGCTCATAATATTAATAAAAGATCTTGAGGCTCCCTCTTAATAAAAAAAATAGTTGTAATCCTTGAGTATTACTTTTGTCTTAATATTTGTAAGATTTATTCATTGATCTAATAATGCCTCAATGAAGGTGAAGTAAGGATGAGAGGAAGAATGATAAGGCAATGAATATTTTTTGCCCTCATCTACAAGTCAAGAATTGAAAGCCTTCAAAGTCTAAATTGGTTGCCAGTAGCCTGGTAGAGTTTGCTCCTGGTATCCAAGGAGCTTATGTTTCCTTTAGTTTCATTGTCAGGATAAGCTTTGTGTTGTGTGTAACCAAAAAATGTAGCTTTGAAATCTAAAACTGTAAAGGATGGCTCAGGAGATTTACTCAAAAAATGGGTATCTTGTAATAATCATTGAAAATAGTGTATCAAATGCTTTTAGTATTCAATTTAGTATTGATGTATCCTATTTTCCTTTTAGGACAATACATTTCCTTCATGAAGAATTTTCCTTCTCCATGTTTTGAAGAAGTAGTTTATTCTGTTGGCATCACATAATAATCACTGCCAGCCATGTTTCTCCATGCTTTTATAGAATATAAAGCTGTTTCTTTATTCCTACTTAAGTTTATGAATATTGTCAAAAGCCTTCCTGAAATGTTTAAAAGGAATGTGTGTCCATCAATAATATTTTTTAGATTTCATAAGCTTCTGCTGATTAAGACCATAAACCACATCAGACAGATCCAGAAATGGGTTAAGTCNTCCCTACTTAAGTTTATGAATATTGTCAAAAGCCTTCCTGAAATGTTTAAAAGGAATGTGTGTCCATCAATAATATTTTTTAGATTTCATAAGCTTCTGCTGATTAAGACCATAAACCACATCAGACAGATCCAGAAATGGGTTAAGTCTTTTCTGCTGGTCCCTTGTACTGACCTGGCCAATTGCCTTTCGTGATTTCCTCTTGCTGTAGCTGCTGCTGCTGGTGCTAAGTCGCTTCAGTCGTGTCCGACTCTGTGCCACCCCATAGACGGCAGCCCACCAGGCTCTGCTGTCCCTGGGATTCTCCAGGCAAGAACACTGGAGTGGGTTGCCATTTCCTTCTCCAATGCTTTGACAATTTTCTTTATTAGTAAGGTAAGGGAAATGCACGCGTTAAGAGCGTAGCTGTGAATCTTAGCACGTTTTCTTGTCTTGAGCTTTGGTGGCCACTGTACCTGGCCTTCTGTGCAGGCCTTTCGTGGTCCCTGGGGATGGTGCATCCTGTTGGTTGGCCTTGTACATGATATATGGTATTAACTGTGTCTGGACTATTGAAGGAATGCATGGTTTTGCTATCACAGGGAACTTGTGAGAAACAAAAATGAGTCAGTAGAGTTGTCATGTGTGAATCACTTTTTTAAGTCACCATTTTTCTTCATGTGTATTCTGCTAAGTCGCTTCACTCTGTGCGACCCCATAGATGGCAGCCCACCAGGCTCCCCCATCCCTGGGATTCTCCAGGCAAAAATACTGGAGTGGGTTGCCATTTCCTTCTCCAAGGAGGGTTTAGGGGATGGGGAGGCACTCTATCCTCAGAATGACTTTGGAGTGAAAGGGAATTTTAAGACAGACAAGTCACAGATTTGGAAGGTCTGTTCCTTTTTTTCTGTCTCTATCTCTCGTGCACACACACGCAAACCCACACCAGATTTGGAAATTTTCAAATGTTTCTACATCTTTTGGGTAAAAGGTTTATTAAAATGACGTGAAAGATGATTCTGAGTTTATTTCCACTGCCTAAATAAAAACACATTTTGTTCATTGTAAAATTAAGGATGCTTTTAATTTGGAGACTACCTTTTAGACCAAATCATAAAAATAAGTGTCATTTCTAGAAAAACTAGCGATGTTGCTGGTCTCATACCTGAAATTCAGCCTTCCCCTCCTCCTGTGCCTGACTTTGCTACCTATGAAATCCTAGGCAACTAACTTATCTGCCTGAACCTCATCTTTCTAATCTTGCTAATGGGTTTTTTGAAAATAATATATGATGGAAACTTCTTATGACATGCTAATTCATATAGAAGTCACCTAGTAAATATGTCAGTTTTGCTACTCATGATGATGTTGGCAGGTGTTGCTGAGACAAAAATGTATGCACCCTAATGGAATCCATTCACACACCATTTCCCTATGCTTGTGCCCAATCTTGAATAACATGTCTGATTCTGAACATTCATTTTATGAAAAAGAGGCCAAATGGCTGCTGAAAGAGTACAGAAAGGAAATATTTTGGCATTTATATGAATGAATTGAATGAACATTTAAAAGCTTAAAACTTACAACAATCAAAAGTCATAAAATACTTGAAGAGTTGATAAACTTAGATGACATCATGGCAGAAGCTAGAAACCGGCATTGGTATGGCAGCATGAGTGCTGGAAAAGCTGGAGAAACCGATGGAGGGGTGAGACAAGTGGCTTGAGTTTCTATTTTTCAGTAAGTTATTCTTGAAGAAGGGTTGGATTTTTGATGTGTTTGAGTCCATTCTGAACGTCTGTGAGATGTCCTGAAAGCGATAAGCAAACGATTGTTTGTCATTTACCAGTTTATCATTTATAAAACTATTCTCCCTGCATTTTATGGGTCAATCACTGTGAAACTGGAGGGGATGGTAGTTAGGACGCCTTCCTACAACTTTTGGGTCTTATTTTCATAGTGAAACTATAGACATTGGCACACTGCCTCACAAAGCGCCCAGCAACCTAGGACATGTGAGGAATGAAATACTGTAGGTTCTGAAACAAATCATCGCTTTGAGGCTTCCCTGGTGGCTCAGTGGTGAGGCGCCCTCCTGCCAGTTCAGGAGACTCGGGTTGGATCCCTGTTCCAGGAAGGTTCCATATGCCACAGAGCAACCAAGCCCCTGTACCGCAGCCACTGCGCCTGTGCTCTAGAGCCTGGGAACCAACAAGACAAGCCACCGCAGTGAGAAGCCTCGCACCACAACCAGAGAGTAGCTCCTGCTTACTGCAGCTAGAGAAGAGCCCACGCAGCAAGGAAGACCCAGCACAGTGCCCACACCCCCCACAAATAAATAAATAAATTTAAAAATCCATCCCTTTGTTTAAATCCTAAGGAAGTAATCAGAAGCTAATACAGCCGTCATTGAACTCTCCCTTTGAACCACAAAGCTCCATTGCATGCCACCTTCGAGCTCAGAAAGTCTTATCCAAACAAGATTACCCCCAACCCCAACTGACAATCACACAGTTAACATTTTCCTGCCCATTAATACATCACTCATGTCTTAGAACCTGAGAAATAATATTTGAGTGAACACAGGGTATAAGTTTCAGTGATGCTGGGGGGGTCAGACTATTGGACATGTTCAAATTTAACATCTCATTCTTTCAACAAGAATGTTTTGGCTCCCTTATCTTTCTAGCCTAACGCTTGTCTGAGCCATTATTATTGCTTAATTATATAAATGAGGAAAATGAGCAGAGGAAGCAGGAGACGCACAGCACTGAATTTCAAGTCTTAGTGTTTCTCCACCGCACCACACTGATCAAGGCCCATTGTGCTCTGCGTGACGCTCACCCTTATGAATTTTTCATCGGAAGTTGGAGGAGAAATGATCAGGCAAGCACCGAGAAAGCAAGATGCATAGGCGGGTTGTACTTGCTCCAAAATATTTAGAAAGGCAGTAAAGTCCTCGTGGTTTAGTTCCTGGCATCAACACATTGTGTTCCATCAAACACCGTGATTCTGTTCCATTTGCTGAATGAATTTTGATGTGGAGATTTATGAAACATAAAGTTGAATGAAATATGCATGTGTGTGTGTGTATATATAATGTGTATCTATAATTTATATAGTTTAAAAATGCATTCGGTATCTGAAATACACTGAGAGTTAGATCTAGATGTTCCATTTCTCCTGTCATCTAGGAAGGTACGAAAGTGCGCATGCACATGTCCCCAGAGAACGTTATATACACATAGTGATTTTCAGTCGATGATATTTGTAATACAGTTTTATGTTGGACAGTCTCACAATGGAAAGTAATGGGTACCAATTTATGTTGACAGAAATGCCAACATATCAAGGCAGGAAAAGAAATAATTCAACAAAGTGTCTGCTTAGATGTCTTGGTATAGGATGGCTTTGAGGCCAGAACACATTTGTATTACTATACGTATGTTTTTTTCCAATTAAAATATAGTATTGTTTTGTTATGTAAAATTGCTTGATTCCTTTATAAGAATATAAAATACTGTAAGACTAAAAATAAAATATTAATTAAAATTAAAGATATTAAAGGCCCTTTTTACCCATCGTCTCTTAGGCAACCAGAGAGCTGTAGGGGCATCTTGATTAGAGATGGGCCTCAGGAGGTTAATCTGAGGATAATGTATTCACTGGATTATAAGCCAATAAGAAATTAAGTCAGACTTGGAGGAGAATATTACAGAAGAATAAGAGGAAACCTGAAAGGCTTATAGCCTATCACGTTCTTCACTGGAGGTGGGGAAGTGTTTGGAAATGTTTTTTAGTTGTTACAGTCCCTGGGGATGCCTGTGGTGTTGAGTTGGTGGGAATCTAGAAATTGAAAGATCCTACATTATGAGAGATCGCCTTCACAGCAGAGTTTCTGATCCCAAGTGTAGGACAGCCCTTTAGTGAATTATCTAACAGTCATTGTGAGTTTGTGGGGATTCTTTCTCTAAGAGGCAGCATAATAAGGGATGAGACACTTCAGGGGAGTCTGTCTTACTTCTGCACACCATTATTAAGGTCTAGCACGTCCTCTGAGATGGAGGTATCTTTGTGTTTTTGTTCTTGTCTTAAAGAAGACTCAAATGGCAGGATTTTCCTTGAGTTTTTTCTTGCAGAGAATCAGGAAGATAATTCTTATCAGTAATATAAAGATAAATATTTCAACCTTTAAATTATTAACAGCATTTTACAGGAGAAAATTATAGATAAAAAAATTTGTTGGAAACAAGGCAAGAGCTTATGATTCATTCTCCTTAAAGAAAATAAGATGATGAAGGACTAGATTCAGTTTACTGCTGTACTAGTGGAATGATTGTAAGAAGAAATATTGTATCTTAATTCACCTGTTCTTTCAGCAAATGTTTTTCAGCATCCACCATGTGTCAGACACTGCTCTAGGAAGTAAGCCTACAGCAATGTCTAAAGGGAAGTTGCATAATAATAGTGAGGGCAGAATATCAGCAATGTCAGGCAGTGCAGGAAGCACTAGGAAGACAGGGTGAGTGGATAGAAAATGACAAAGGGTTATTTTAAAGTTGTCTTAAAGAAGTGGCATTTTGAGTAGAAACTGAATAAAGGGGGATGTCAGCATGTGAATATGAGAGATGCAGGAGATGAAGCAGAGATACCAGTGAAAGCTCTGAGAATGATGGTCATGTTGAGCACCGGTAAGGAGGCCAGAGAACAAGAGGAAAGTTGCAGAGACCAAGTTGGAGATGCTGCTCCAACCAGCTGGCCCAGAGGCATGGCAGCGCCATGCTAGCCTGTGGAACGGCTTTCGCTCCGAGACACCTTAAATGCCACGGGAAGGGCCTGCGAGAAAAAGACGCAATCTGACAAGTGTTTCCAGAGGTGCACTCTGTACTCAGTAGTCTTCTTCAGTAGTCTGACAAGAGTGGACCCAGAGGTTGACCTGAGCCCGGTGAAAGGGCAGAATTGGGAAGTGGCTGCTGAAGGTAGAGCTGGCGGGATTTGCTGAGGGATGGCGTGTAGGCTGGGAGAGAAAGAGAAGAACTGAGAATGACTGCAAAGCTTATGACTCCTCTCGATGTGTGGGATGTTCATTTGAGAAATTAACATGTTACTGCAAAGTTAAAATCAACATAATGTATCAAATTTAACCTCCTTAAGTCCTTTCAAATATTGCATTAGTATTAATAGCACACATCCTTAATTCTCAGGGATGTTTTAGTGGCTTATTGCAGATTGGAGATTTTTCCAACCTTTGGCTTTGATTTTTGGTAGTTTTGTAAATAGTCACTCTAGAGGATAAAGTTTAAAAATACATATAAGAAAAACTTTTGGAGGAATGAACTATTAATAATAGTGGAGTTGTTAAAAGTGTGAATTCTAAAAGTAGACTGCCTGGGTTTAAATGCTGACATCCCCACTCATGAGCTTTGAAACTTCAAGGAAATTAGCTACCCTCTTTTTCCTTATCTGTAAATTAGAAATATTAATATTGCCTACTTTAGAGGATTATTGTGATGACTTAGTGGTTTACTGCATGTCAAATGTTCTGAGCAATGCTTGCACATAATAAGTTCTTAATAAGCGTTGATTTTTATTGTCTATCAATACCATTGCTAGTAAGAACAAATATGTAGTGATTTGAATTTAAAAAGAGGCAGGTTCAGAAACAAAAGGCCTGAATAATCCATAAACTGAACAAGCCAAAATGAATAATTGAAAGCGAGTTCTGCATAAAATTAATGGAAAGAAATGAAACTCGGTAAATTCATGTGTAAGAAGTTAAAAATTACATCAAACTATTCTTGCCTAACAAGATGCTTAAATTTGTAACCTGAGAAAAGAAACAAAATATCAGCAAGAGAAACAATTTTTCAATTATTATTTGTGTCATTAAAGTATAATTATGGTATACATTTGCTGTTTGTTTTCCTTTTGCACGTTGCTTTTGAGAAATCCAGACTCTACATGTTTTCTGCATTTTCCAGAATTTAAAAATTTTTAATAGCATTCTCAAGCACATTGAGGGTACTGAATTGAATGTACACAGTCAGTAAACCTTAATTGCTCATATAGTTGAAAATAATTTTATCATATTGAAAGAAGTTCTCAAAATTGCCTATAGGCACAGTTTTATAAGCTGTTGGTCAGTATCTATACTACTTAATAACAGTTTTATCCTAGCACAGAAATAATAAAGTTGTAAAAAAAAATGAGGGCTGACTTATTTACAAGCCCATAAATACTGTCTTTATTTTAGAGTCTAGTAATAGGATTCCAGCTGGCTTGGATGTAAGTATTCAATAAATATTTGCAGCTTGATCAATCTTTAATTATAAATTTCATGTGCTAAGTGAAGTGAAATAGAAATTCTGAGTTTGCTCTATGAATCAAAATAACTTGACTTTTAAAGTGTAATTGTGATNGGCTTGAATGTAAGTATTCAATAAATATTTGCAGCTTGATCAATCTTTAATTATAAATTTCATGTGCTAAGTGAAGTGAAATAGAAATTCTGAGTTTGCTCTATGAATCAAAATAACTTGACTTTTAAAGTGTAATTGTGATAAGTGGCCTTTAGTTTGACATTTTGAAGCTGACCTGACAGCATGGGATCATCCACAAATCTTTATCCAGTGCCCATTATTTAATGTGCATTGTGACTGGAGCTTGGGCATTTATTTGCAAAGCTGTGGATAAATTTGATTCTTTTCTGGTTCCTTTTATCTCTTGCTCTGGACTATTGCAATACCATTAGCTTTAATTTTCCCCTAGAATAAAATCCAAAACATTAAATATTCTTTTCACTGTGGTACCAACAAATCTTTCCAAGCTTTTTATGAAGTAATATCCTATTGTGCTATCTTGATATGCTTTATTGCTTAAATATATGTAAAGCATATTAACTTTTGTATATTGAAAGCCTTCCTCTCATTAAAATGACATTCTGCTTGTTACCTGCTTCTTGGATGTTCTGGGAATTCCTAGCATGCTGAAAATAGGAGCCAAGTAGGCTTGACTTCACTTTCACTTTTCACTTGCATGCATTGGAGAAGGAAATGGCAACCCACTCCAGTGTTCTTGCCTGGAGAATCCCAGGGACGGGGGAGCCTGGTGGGCTGCCATCTATGAGGTCACACAGAGTCTGACACGACTGAAGGGACTTAGCAGCAACAGCAGCAGCAGCAGGCTTGGGAGAAGATGGGAGGAGCCACCTATAGAACAGATGATTCCTTGCCAGGTTTTAATAGTCTTAAAATATCCATAATTGCATAATCCCACAATCTGTGTTGGGGCAATAGTGGTTACAGAAGTAGGTCTTGGAGAGTGTCCCATAGGTTTAGCACCAGAGATGATGGAAGTAGGTGAGAGAAACATTTCAGTCAGAAATTGGATAGCAAACTCCAGGATTCAACTAACCAGGGTCAAAGCTGGAAAAGCTGCAGCCAGATTCTCTTTCAAACGTAGGGATTTGTCTCAGGTAGTTTAGTCATTTTAACAATACTGATTGTCCCAATCCAAAAACATGATATTTTTTTTCCATCTGTTTGTGTCATCTTTGATTTCTTTCATGAGCATCCTACAATTTTCAGAGTACAGATCTTTTGCCTCCTTAGATAGGTTTTTTCCTAAATATTTTATTATTTTGATGTGATGGTAAATGGGATTGTTTCTTTTATTTCTCTTTATGATCTTTTGTTGTTAGTGTGTAGAAATGTCACAGATGTCTGTGTATTAACTTTGCATCCTGCAACGTTACTGAGTTCATTGGCAAGCTCCACTAGTTTTCTAGTAGCACCTTTAGGAGTTTCTGTGTATAGTATCATGTCATCTGCAAACAGTGACAGTTTCACTTCTTTTCCAGTTTGTGCACACTGCTGTATTTAAATAGATAACCAACAAGGACCTACAGGAAATATATAGCACCAATAGTAGAAGAGGTCACCAGTGGTCGGGTAGGGGGACAAATATTCCAGGATATAGGAATGTGACGAGCAGGCCATCAACTGCAGATTGCGCTCCGTTGTGGTGAGAGGGTCTCCCGATTCAGTGTCCGTACCATCTTCCTAGTGGAATTCAAGGTTATGTCTGCAGGTGGGCAAGTTATTCCTTCTGGCAGTTATGAGCAACTCAGTGGGCCAGAAGTTTCACCATCCTTCAGGGATATTGGGTAAAATCTGTTTTCATCAGTCTCTGGCTGGATTTAACCTGCTTTTCTTCTAGGTTCTTAGTGCTTTTTCTATAACTCGTGAATGGACCCTCATAGAGTTGGCTTTGTAACAGAGTAAAACCATGTTTCTTTAGACCAGGCCTCCATTCCTCCCTGGAAGGTACCTGCAAAGAATTCAATACATAACTTTTTGAGTGTGTTGGGTGTGTGAAATATTTTAATGAAGTGAGGGAAGAATCAGATTTATTTTTTCTTGGCAGCACCTTCCTATTCTCTTAACTGCTTATATTTAAGATTTTAGACTCCAGTAAGAACCCCCTGTTCTTATTAAAGCATATGAGAGAAAGGCAAGTCTTTTATATTTATTGCTTTATTTAAATAAATTGGCAGATTCACACCTGAAGATTTAATCCTCTATTTTTAGACTTCATTCACCCTCTGCACACTGGGTGAACAACTTGCTACTCATTAAACAGATTGTACATTAAAAACTATAGAGTACAAAAGCAGAAATATCATACATTTGGTGATAATTAGTAGTGTTCATTTCCTCGCTAAGTACTAGGGCATACCACACTGTTTCTATAGCAACCTCTATTCTGTTCAATTAACTGCCTAATGTGAATATATGAATAAGTTTCTGTATTTAAGGAAAAAAAAAACAAACAACGGGGTGATTTCAGAGTTTATAGTTACAGATGTAAGAGTACTGGTTTTACCTTATTTTCTATTTTTAGAAACACATTTTTAATGTTTTTAGGTACTGGTCATAGCCAGAAAAACCATAAAGAGTGAATAAATTTTAATGAATTTCTAAATGGCCTACTGAACCAGATTCTCCCAGTCCCCAGCTCCTCCCTGGTTGTAAATTATGCACATAAACAAGCTGCCTTAACTCTTTCAGGACACTAGGGTACCATTTGGCAAGTAGCTACTCCAGGGGACTAATCCATCATGGGGATAAAGAAAGAAAAACAAAGGCCATTCCATAGCAATTAAGTCAGAGTTGCTTTAATTTATAAAATATCCCTGGAAAGCAGGACTGACATTCTGTTTGTTTTTCTGAAGAGAAAAGCTTAGATATTTTCAGCAGAGTCTCAGACCCCGTGGCCAACAGCAGGCCACAGAAGAGAGAGCAATGACTGGATTCAGAGAGCAAATCCTGGAGCCAAAATGCGCTAAGGCTGAGGCTGGAAATACCAGCTTGCCCCCCCATGAAAGTGATAGCAGTGCTCTTGATATTGAGTCGATTCTTACTCTTACTCTGTCACCTTCTTATGTGACTATGTCAAGGCACAATGAGTAAAGCTGGATTAGTTTTCCTCTTTTCTTTGGTGGAACCTTATTAAATTGTTAGCATTAACCATTTCTGACACCAAAGAAAGTATAGTTCACTGGGGCCTAGTCCATTTTCCTAAAGCACTAAAATGTGTTGCTTGGCTAAAAACCTGTGTAGCCTGACACATTGCAAGCATCCAGAAATCATTAGTACCTGTTTCCTTTCTAATGATTGGTGGGTAGTGGGTGGAATGTCAACCAGAGCAGTGTTGTCATCAGCCTGGTGCTTGCCTGCATGATTTGGACTGTTGAGATCAAATGGGGAATCAAGTGAAGTCGCTCAGTCGTGTCTATCTCTTTGCAACCCCATGGACTGTAGCCTACCAGGCTCCTCCGTCCGTGGGATTCTCCAGGCAAGAGTACTGGAGTTGCCGTTTCCTTCTCCAGATCTTCCCAAAACAGTTTTATGTCCTTCTCATTCCACTAAGACACACACCTGGTGAACTTAACTCTTATTCCTCTGCTGCTGCTGCTGCTGCTAAGTCGCTTCAGTTGTGTCCCACTCTGTGTGATCCCACTGATGGCAGCCCACCAGGCGCCCCCATCCCTGGGATTCTCCAGGCAAGAACACTGGAGTGGGTTGCCATTTCCTTCTCCAATGCATGAAAGTGAAAAGTGAAAGTGAAGTCACTCAGTCATGTCCGACTCTTAGCGACCCCATGGACTGCAGCCTTCCAGGCTCCTCTGTCCATGGGATTTTCCAGGCAAGAGTGCTGGAGTAGGGTGCCATTGCCTTCTCCTCTATTATCTAACTAAAATGAGAATGATGATGTTGATGTACTTCTTCCAAAAAGGTTGCAGTCTTTTGATGTTTTTTGTAAACAACAACAAGCTAATAGGTTTATATTACCATAAGTTTTTATATCACTGCCAAATATTTAATATCACCTCTGTTGTCTTTCCTGGAGAAGGAAATGGCAATCCACTCCAGTACTATTGCCTGGAAAATCCCATGGACAGAGGAGCTTGGTAGGTTACAGTCCATGGGGTCACAAAGAGTCAGACACGACTGAGCGACTTCACTTCACTCACTTCACTGTTATCTTTGCTGGCCATTTTAAAGAAAATAAATCTAAAGTCCATAGCATATGCTATGAGGAGTGAATGATGAGTCTTTTAAAAGCAATATATCAAGTTTGGGGTTTCCTTTTTTCCTATCCTATAAATATCTATATATACTCTCTCTATATATATTTAAAGATATACATATTTATAGGTTGATTTTTGAATAAAGTATGTACAGGTACTTTTGGATAGCTGTATATTGAAATTATCTTAGAAAATATATAGATACATATCCCATAATTTACAGTCTTTATTAATGTTTAGCCTTGTGCCTAGTAAGTACTCAGAAATGCCAGCTGTCATTTCAACTGATTTCCTTTTATTTTTCATATAGTGATGCTAATTTAAACAAAATTATATTATAGATATTTCCAATTTTGACCAAGAGGTTCATATTCAGAGAGAAGTGGAAAAACATTTCTGTTAGAATAAATTCAGCTGTAAAGTGAATTTTATTGATTTTTAAAAATATGCTCAGCAGCATATTAAATGTTATATGGTTATTATTTCATTGTATGCTCATTATATCCCTATGAGTTATATTCCATTGTTGTATACTTAAGATACTAAGTGGATATATCATCACTTTAATGCTTTTATGGATCTGCAACTGTTTCACTATTTTTTTTCCATAAGCAGAAGGAAGGGTGCTTAAGATGAGTCATTATTCTAGTCTTTAGACTGTTAAAAACTGTTTTTAATACTTATTGTTAAAGTCAAGGTATACTTAATATGAGAACATTTATTTTGCTGAAGTTATTCTACACCATTCCTTACCACAAATTTTTCACAATGAAGAAGTTAAAATGAGAATTAAAATAGTCATCTTTCAGACTTCTCTGGTGGTGCAGTGGTTAAGAGCCCACATGCCAATGCAGGGGACACAGGTTTGATCCCTGGTCAGAGAAGACGCCCCATGCCAAGGGCACCTGCGTCCGTGCACCGCAGCTCCTGCGCCTCCACTCCAGAGCGCATGCTCCTCGACAAGGGAAGCTGCCGCGCAGTGCCTGAGCGCTGCAGCTGGTGTGCAGCCCCGCTCCTTGCAACCAGAGAAAGCCCACGCGCAGCAATGCAGACCCAGCACAGCCAAACGTAGTCATTTTTCTTCAAAAATTGACAATTCTTGTGAGTTCATAAAGATGTCTGTCAAAGAAAACTAGATATTATTCTTAGCACTGGCCAGAGAAAAGTCTAAGAGATTAAAGCACTTTCCAAATATTAAATAACTGACTTAAAAATTTTAAAGGAGAAGCTAAACCAATTTACATTCCCAAGTAACATTTTATGTTAATAGTGAGGTTAGAATTTGGCTACTATTTTTAAAGTGCTGAGAGTTCTTATAAACGTGAAGCTCATAATCAGAAAATTATACACCATTGTTTCAGGGAAGGGGTTTGCAAGATAACTATTTCCATTTGCCACTTCTTTCTTTTGGGTAAGAATATACTTAGGTAAAATTAAACATACTCATTTTACTCTGGTTGAAAAACATGATTATTGGAGTGCTGTTTGGAATTGCATCAAATGTATATATTCATCTTGGGACATCTAACACCTTTATGATAAATTTTCCCATGTCAGACTATAAAATGAGTTTTTAATTGTTCAGATCTTATTCTATATCATTCAAAGGTATCGTGATCTTTTCATATAATCCTGATCTGTTTTGTTACATTCATCTCTAGCTATTTAACAGTTTGGTTTTTAATATAAACAGGATATTTTTTCCTGGTTCTACTTCTTTGCTGCTACTGATGCTGCTAAGTCGCTTCAGTCGTGTCTGACTCTGTGCGACCCCATAGATGGCAGCCCACCAGGCTCCCCCGTCCCTGGGATTCTCCAGGCAAGAACACTGGAGTGGGTTGCCATTGCCTTCTCCAATGCATGGAAGTGAAAAGTGAAAGAGAAGTCACTCAGTCGTGTCTGACTCAGCGACCCCTGTCTCTTATACACATCTCAGATCTGAAGTGAGTCTCTTGGAAGCAGTATATGTACATATATAGGTCCTATTTTTTATCCATTCAGTCATTCTGTTTCTTTTGATTGCAGCATTTAGTACAATTACATTTATAGTAATTATTGACAGATATTGCCATTTTGTTAAATGCAGGATACTAAAGCAATAGGAATCTGTTGCATTTCTATACACTAATAATGAATTAACAAAAAAGAAATATAAAAACAATCCCATTTAGAATCATATCAAAAAGAATAAAATATCTAAGAACAAATCTAAGGAGGTAAAACACCCATACTTGGAAAATTGTAAGACATAGATGAAACAAATTGAAGGTGATAAAAGCAAATGGGAAGTTATACAGTGTTCATGGACTGGCAGAATTAATACTGCTAAAAAGGCCATAGTACTCAAAGCAATCTACAGATTCAATGTAATTCTATCAAAATATTAATGGCATTTTTCACAGAACTAAAACAAATAATTCTAAAATTTGTACGGAAACATAAGACTCCAAACAGCCAAAGCAATCTGAAGAAAGAAAAACAGAGCTGGAAGTATCATACTCCTTGATTTCAAACTATAGTACAAAGAGACAACAAGTATGATATTGGCACAAAAACAGATATACAAATCAATGGAACAGAACAGAGAGCCTAAAAATAAACCCAGGCACTTATGATCAATTAATTTTCAACAAAGGAGGCAAGAATATACAATAGAGAAAACACAATCTCTTTAATAAGCAGTGCTGAGAAATCTGGACAGCTACATTTAAGGAATAAAACTGAAACACTTTTTCACACCATACATTAAAATAAACTCAAAATAAATTAAAAACATAAATGTAAGACCAGAAACCATAAAACTCCAAGAAAAAAACTTAGGCAGAATACTCTGACATTAACTGCAACAACCTTTTTTGGATCTGTCTCTTAAGGCAAAGAAAACAAAAATAAACAAATGAGCTTTAATTAAACTTAAGAGCACAGGAAACTATTGGTTAAAGAAAAAAACAACCTACTGAATGTGAGAAAATGTTTGCAAATAATATGGTTGATAAGGGGTTAATATTGAAAACAGGTCATACAACTCAGTATCAAAAAACCAACCTCAGTATCAAAACAGTGAAAATGAAAGTCATGTCTGACTTTTTGCAGCCCCATGAACTCTACAGTCCATGGAATTCCCCAGGCCAGAATACTGGAGTGGGCAGCCTTTTCCTTCTCCAGGGAATCTTCCCAACCCAGGGATCAAACCAAGGTCTCCCACATTGCAGGCGGATTCTTTACCAGCTGAACCATCAGGGAAACCCAAGAATACTGGAGTGGGTAGCCTATCCCTTCTCCAGCAGATCTTCCCAACTCAGGAATTGAACCAGGTTCTCCTGCATTGCAGGCAGATTCTTTACCAACTGAGCTATCAGGGAAGCCCTAGTATCAAAAAACCAACCTGATTTAAAAATAAGCAAGAGACGTGAATACACATTTTTCTACAGACATGCCAATAGGTACATGAAAAGATGGCAACATCACTAAACATTAGGGAAACACAAATCAAAACCATGATTGAGAGATCATCTCACATGTGTCAGAATTACTATTATCAAAAAGACCACAAATAACAAATGCTGGTGAGCATGTGGAGAAAAGAACTATTGTACACTATGTCTTCCACTACAGAAAACAGTATGGAGATTCCTCGGAAAAACAAAATTAAACGACCATCAGTCAGTCAGTCAGTTCAGTTGCTCAGTTGAGTCCAACTCTCTGCGACCCCATGAATCGCAGCATGCCAGGCCTCCCTGTCCATCACCAACTCACAGAGTTCACTCAAACTCATGTCCATCAAGTCAGTGATGCCATCCAGCCATCTCATCCTCTGTTGGCCCCCTCTCCTCCTGCCCCTAATCCCTCCCAGCATCAGAGTCTTTTCCAATGAGTCAACTCTTTGCACGAGGTGGCCAAAGTACTGGGAGCTTAGGCTTTAGCATCAGTCCTTCCAATGAACACCCAGAACTGGTCTCCTTTAGGATAGACTGGTTGGATCTCCTTNTTAGCATTAACCATTTCTGACACCAAAGAAAGTATAGTTCACTGGGGCCTAGTCCATTTTCCTAAAGCACTAAAATGTGTTGCTTGGCTAAAAACCTGTGTAGCCTGACACATTGCAAGCATCCAGAAATCATTAGTACCTGTTTCCTTTCTAATGATTGGTGGGTAGTGGGTGGAATGTCAACCAGAGCAGTGTTGTCATCAGCCTGGTGCTTGCCTGCATGATTTGGACTGTTGAGATCAAATGGGGAATCAAGTGAAGTCGCTCAGTCGTGTCTATCTCTTTGCAACCCCATGGACTGTAGCCTACCAGGCTCCTCCGTCCGTGGGATTCTCCAGGCAAGAGTACTGGAGTTGCCGTTTCCTTCTCCAGATCTTCCCAAAACAGTTTTATGTCCTTCTCATTCCACTAAGACACACACCTGGTGAACTTAACTCTTATTCCTCTGCTGCTGCTGCTGCTGCTAAGTCGCTTCAGTTGTGTCCCACTCTGTGTGATCCCACTGATGGCAGCCCACCAGGCGCCCCCATCCCTGGGATTCTCCAGGCAAGAACACTGGAGTGGGTTGCCATTTCCTTCTCCAATGCATGAAAGTGAAAAGTGAAAGTGAAGTCACTCAGTCATGTCCGACTCTTAGCGACCCCATGGACTGCAGCCTTCCAGGCTCCTCTGTCCATGGGATTTTCCAGGCAAGAGTGCTGGAGTAGGGTGCCATTGCCTTCTCCTCTATTATCTAACTAAAATGAGAATGATGATGTTGATGTACTTCTTCCAAAAAGGTTGCAGTCTTTTGATGTTTTTTGTAAACAACAACAAGCTAATAGGTTTATATTACCATAAGTTTTTATATCACTGCCAAATATTTAATATCACCTCTGTTGTCTTTCCTGGAGAAGGAAATGGCAATCCACTCCAGTACTATTGCCTGGAAAATCCCATGGACAGAGGAGCTTGGTAGGTTACAGTCCATGGGGTCACAAAGAGTCAGACACGACTGAGCGACTTCACTTCACTCACTTCACTGTTATCTTTGCTGGCCATTTTAAAGAAAATAAATCTAAAGTCCATAGCATATGCTATGAGGAGTGAATGATGAGTCTTTTAAAAGCAATATATCAAGTTTGGGGTTTCCTTTTTTCCTATCCTATAAATATCTATATATACTCTCTCTATATATATTTAAAGATATACATATTTATAGGTTGATTTTTGAATAAAGTATGTACAGGTACTTTTGGATAGCTGTATATTGAAATTATCTTAGAAAATATATAGATACATATCCCATAATTTACAGTCTTTATTAATGTTTAGCCTTGTGCCTAGTAAGTACTCAGAAATGCCAGCTGTCATTTCAACTGATTTCCTTTTATTTTTCATATAGTGATGCTAATTTAAACAAAATTATATTATAGATATTTCCAATTTTGACCAAGAGGTTCATATTCAGAGAGAAGTGGAAAAACATTTCTGTTAGAATAAATTCAGCTGTAAAGTGAATTTTATTGATTTTTAAAAATATGCTCAGCAGCATATTAAATGTTATATGGTTATTATTTCATTGTATGCTCATTATATCCCTATGAGTTATATTCCATTGTTGTATACTTAAGATACTAAGTGGATATATCATCACTTTAATGCTTTTATGGATCTGCAACTGTTTCACTATTTTTTTTCCATAAGCAGAAGGAAGGGTGCTTAAGATGAGTCATTATTCTAGTCTTTAGACTGTTAAAAACTGTTTTTAATACTTATTGTTAAAGTCAAGGTATACTTAATATGAGAACATTTATTTTGCTGAAGTTATTCTACACCATTCCTTACCACAAATTTTTCACAATGAAGAAGTTAAAATGAGAATTAAAATAGTCATCTTTCAGACTTCTCTGGTGGTGCAGTGGTTAAGAGCCCACATGCCAATGCAGGGGACACAGGTTTGATCCCTGGTCAGAGAAGACGCCCCATGCCAAGGGCACCTGCGTCCGTGCACCGCAGCTCCTGCGCCTCCACTCCAGAGCGCATGCTCCTCGACAAGGGAAGCTGCCGCGCAGTGCCTGAGCGCTGCAGCTGGTGTGCAGCCCCGCTCCTTGCAACCAGAGAAAGCCCACGCGCAGCAATGCAGACCCAGCACAGCCAAACGTAGTCATTTTTCTTCAAAAATTGACAATTCTTGTGAGTTCATAAACATGTCTGTCAAAGAAAACTAGATATTATTCTTAGCACTGGCCAGAGAAAAGTCTAAGAGATTAAAGCACTTTCCAAATATTAAATAACTGACTTAAAAATTTTAAAGGAGAAGCTAAACCAATTTACATTCCCAAGCAACATTTTATGTTAATAGTGAGGTTAGAATTTGGCTACTATTTTTAAAGTGCTGAGAGTTCTTATAAACGTGAAGCTCATAATCAGAAAATTATACACCATTGTTTCAGGGAAGGGGTTTGCAAGATAACTATTTCCATTTGCCACTTCTTTCTTTTGGGTAAGAATATACTTAGGTAAAATTAAACATACTCATTTTACTCTGGTTGAAAAACATGATTATTGGAGTGCTGTTTGGAATTGCATCAAATGTATATATTCATCTTGGGACATCTAACACCTTTATGATAAATTTTCCCATGTCAGACTATAAAATGAGTTTTTAATTGTTCAGATCTTATTCTATATCATTCAAAGGTATCGTGATCTTTTCATATAATCCTGATCTGTTTTGTTACATTCATCTCTAGCTATTTAACAGTTTGGTTTTTAATATAAACAGGATATTTTTTCCTGGTTCTACTTCTTTGCTGCTACTGATGCTGCTAAGTCGCTTCAGTCGTGTCTGACTCTGTGTGACCCCATATACGGCAGCCCACCAGGCTCCCCCGTCCCTGGGATTCTCCAGGCAAGAACACTGGAGCAGGTTGCCATTTCTTTCTCCAGTGCATGAAAGTGAAATCTCACTTTTCTATGTGTATTTTAATTTTGTTTCCAGCCACCTTGAAAAATCTTCTCTTTAATTCAGCTTGTTTTATAAGAATCCTTTGAGGTTTTGAGAGGATTGAAATGAGATGTGTTGTTTTCAAGCTTAAATGATGCCTGACACAGAGCAAGTCCTCAGTAAATAGTGGCCGTTCTCACTATCTAAGGATGCACTTTCAGGCTTCATTGTCTCTGTCTGTAGGACATCCTCTTCAGCTTTGGATTGCACACACTGCTATTTTGGTGGTTTAATACATTCACTTTACTTTTGAACAGTGAACATTGACAGTCGCTCTGTCATGTCAGACTCTTTGTGACCCCGTGGACGAAACAGTCCATGGGTTTCTTTAGGCCAGGATACTGGGTAGCTTTTCCCTTCTCCAGAGGATCTTCCCAACCCAGGGATCGAACCCAGGTCCCCTGTGTTGTGGGTAGATTCTTGACCAGCTGAGCCACAAGAGAAGCCCAAGAATACTGGAGTGGGTAGCCTCTCCCTTCTCCAGCGGATCATTTATTGGGCTTCTGCCATCACATGCTTGTTGAATACAGAGATAATATTTTTCATTCTGTGAAGCAGCATGAGTAGTAATTTCTTTGTTCTAAAGACTGTCATACTATAAACAGTACTACACAGACCAACTGCAGGATAATCTAGCTTTGGGATGACAACTAATGTTAATTAAAGATAGTTATTAAACATATTGAAAAGAGAGATGCTCTTTTCCTTGCAACATTGGCATCTTTAATAGATGGTGACAATATTTTTTGCATCCTCAAGCACAAAAATATATATGTTTTAATGTGAAAAATGTGACATTCATAGTGTGAAACTTTGAAGTAGCCATCATGTTCATTTTTTTTTTCTATATTGGAAATTTCTTTAAAATATTCCCTGTGGAAATTATTCCTGACAGAATTACTGTAAAGCTGATATACTCAAATCTTAATTAAATTCCAAAGTCATCCTCTTATCCTCTAATTCTATTCATTACATCATAAATGATGATTTTATTGAAATAAATAATTTTACTTTAAAATATTCAGCTAGTTTATAAATATCTAGGGATGCATAATGGATTTACTATGTAAAATAAATCAACACTATAACTGTCTGACTAAAGGTGATTACCGATGCTTGTGACAAAAAATTTGCCATAGAATTTGTAATATTTAACCATCACTGAGATTGAAAACTTACTTATGGCACTTAGAATTGTAAAGTTAAGTAGTCATTAGAATTTAGGGGGGAAATAGCAATGGCGCCTCACTCCAGTACTCTTGCCTGGAAAATCCCATGGACGGAAGAGCCTGGAAGGCTGCAGTCTATGGGGTCACGAAGAGTCGGATACGACTGAGCAACTTCACTTTCACTTTTCACTTTGATGCACTGGAGAAGGAAATGGCAACCCACTCCAGTGTTCTTGCCTGGAGAATCCCAGGGAAGGGGGAGCCTGGTGGGCTGCCTTCTGTGGGGTCGCACAGAGTCGGACACGACTGAAGTGACTTAGCAGCAGCAGCAGCAGCAGCATCATGATCAGGAAGATTGCCGCCTTTTTACAGTTTTTGTCCTTAAGGTTAAGAGTTGAAGCAATTTCCAGTATTGACAAAAAATTTTTACCCTGCAGATACATCATAACTGCTTTGTTCTAGAGATTGCCCTAAGCATTTTATAAATATTAACTTACTTAATCCTCATATTCACGGGAGGTAGGCACATTACTGTTCCCATCGTAAAGAAAATGAAGCATGCACACTGGCTTATGTTTCCACAGCTAGTAAATGTGGCCATCAGATTTCATCTAGGCTGTCTAATTCTGGAGTTTATGCTCAGCGCTGCCTTTCATCCACATCATCCAAATACTTCTATGGTTCAGTCAGTGCTTTATTTTCAATGTATCACCTATATTACCATGCTCTGTGTTCTACAAAGTAGCTGATACATGCAGCTGTAATTTCAGAGAATTTCATTATTTTCAAAATTGTGCTGTGATAGGGCAGAGTCATGGTTTTGAATAGCATTTCCTTATTTGACTACTGTCATAGAAATTTTAAAAATTGACATTTTAATTAATGAGTCAAAGGTTCTCAACAGACACGGTTTGATGGATCATGAAGTAACCTTTGTGTGTGCCCTGCTGCCGTTTGTCATCTCGTTTGTGCAGTAGAGCAGAGGACATAATGTTTCTTGTCTCTAGGGATTTCTTTTGCAATTGATCATTAATTGAAAAGCGTGGCATAACTAAGTCTTAGGAGAGAAATTAATGTCTCATCCCAATTAAATGCATTAATTAAAAAAATAGAATCTTTGAATGATTTTTATGAATGGCCAAATGTCTTTATACTGCTGTCTTGAGTATAATGGAAAATTTTTTCTGTTGCTTTGTTAGAAAACAAAGGATAAAATCATGGAATTTCTCTTAATGTATCTTCTGCTGTGCTTAGTTGCTTAGTCCTGTCTGACTCTTTGCGACCCCATAGACTGTAGCCCACCAGGCTCTTCCGTCCATAGGATTCTCCAGGCAAGATTACTGGAGTGGATTGCCATGTCCTCCTCTAGGGGATCTTCCCAACCCAGGGGCCAAACTCAGGTCTCCCACATTGCAGGTGGAATTTTTACCATCTGAGCCACCAGGGAAGCCCAAATGGATCTTACTGGCCCCTAGAAAGGATAACTCTTTGCTCTTCTACATGTTCATTCTCTTTAAAGACTAGGATTCCATGTTGTGTACTTCTTGTCAGCTCCTTACTCCACCTCCTGCTCTCTCTATGCTTTGTCCCTTTGCCTTTCTGCCACATCCAGTGTAGGTGTCTGCTTTCTCTGAGAAGCCACAGTCTCTTGTGTGAAGGTAACTGTGCACAATCTTCCACAGGAATCTACAGTGTTAGCTATAGTTCTCTTAAGTATTGTCTGGATATTCTGAAAGTACTGTTTGGAGAACAGAGCAATTTAAGAGAGGATTTTTACACTATTTTTNAGCAGCAGCAGCAGCATCATGATCAGGAAGATTGCCGCCTTTTTACAGTTTTTGTCCTTAAGGTTAAGAGTTGAAGCAATTTCCAGTATTGACAAAAAATTTTTACCCTGCAGATACATCATAACTGCTTTGTTCTAGAGATTGCCCTAAGCATTTTATAAATATTAACTTACTTAATCCTCATATTCACGGGAGGTAGGCACATTACTGTTCCCATCGTAAAGAAAATGAAGCATGCACACTGGCTTATGTTTCCACAGCTAGTAAATGTGGCCATCAGATTTCATCTAGGCTGTCTAATTCCGGAGTTTATGCTCAGCGCTGCCTTTCATCCACATCATCCAAATACTTCTATGGTTCAGTCAGTGCTTTATTTTCAATGTATCACCTATATTACCATGCTCTGTGTTCTACAAAGTAGCTGATACATGCAGCTGTAATTTCAGAGAATTTCATTATTTTCAAAATTGTGCTGTGATAGGGCAGAGTCATGGTTTTGAATAGCATTTCCTTATTTGACTACTGTCATAGAAATTTTAAAAACTGACATTTTAATTAATGAGTCAAAGGTTCTCAACAGACACGGTTTGATGGATCATGAAGTAACCTTTGTGTGTGCCCTGCTGCCATTTGTCATCTCGTTTGTGCAGTAGAGCAGAGGACATAATGTTTCTTGTCTCTAGGGATTTCTTTTGCAATTGATCATTAATTGAAAAGCGTGGCATAACTAAGTCTTAGGAGAGAAATTAATGTCTCATCCCAATTAAATGCATTAATTAAAAAAATAGAATCTTTGAATGATTTTTATGAATGGCCAAATGTCTTTATACTGCTGTCTTGAGTATAATTGGAAATTTTTTCTGTTGCTTTGTTAGAAAACAAAGGATAAAATCATGGAATTTCTCTTAATGTATCTTCTGCTGTGCTTAGTTGCTTAGTCCTGTCTGACTCTTTGCGACCCCATAGACTGTAGCCCACCAGGCTCTTCCGTCCATAGGATTCTCCAGGCAAGATTACTGGAGTGGATTGCCATGTCCTCCTCTAGGGGATCTTCCCAACCCAGGGGCCAAACTCAGGTCTCCCACATTGCAGGTGGAATTTTTACCATCTGAGCCACCAGGGAAGCCCAAATGGATCTTACTGGCCCCTAGAAAGGATAACTCTTTGCTCTTCTACATGTTCATTCTCTTTAAAGACTAGGATTCCATGTTGTGTACTTCTTGTCAGCTCCTTACTCCACCTCCTGCTCTCTCTATGCTTTGTCCCTTTGCCTTTCTGCCACATCCAGTGTAGGTGT
This sequence comes from Raphicerus campestris, assembly GCA_006410735.1. Taxonomy (NCBI): domain Eukaryota; kingdom Metazoa; phylum Chordata; class Mammalia; order Artiodactyla; family Bovidae; genus Raphicerus; species Raphicerus campestris. The sequence goes on from SJYW01029347.1 coordinate 213,828, forward strand.
CTGCTTTCTCTGAGAAGCCACAGTCTCTTGTGTGAAGGTAACTGTGCACAATCTTCCACAGGAATCTACAGTGTTAGCTATAGTTCTCTTAAGTATTGTCTGGATATTCTGAAAGTACTGTTTGGAGAACAGAGCAATTTAAGAGAGGATTTTTACACTATTTTTGAACATGTGACATTTTTATGTATGAATAGTTCGTCCATCATATTTGAATAGATTAAAACTCTCCCAACAACAGTGAAATCCATAATATTCATAGCATCATCAACACTGTGTCACAGTGGTGAAATCTCAGATATCATCTGAGTTGTTTATTCTTTACCTTTTTACTCTATTTTAGTAGGACTGATACCTTGAACCTGCTCTCTAATGTGCTTAGGTGACAATGTTTCAATGTTCTCTAGGAAGGATGAATATCTATTTGGACCGACACTTCACTTTTTTTTTCCCCCTTCAATATATTCCACATTCTATTTAAAGGACATTGGAGTGACTGTATCTATATTCAGCAAAAGTTTTAAACATTGAAAAGTAATTGGTAATAGGCACATTGCATCCTGATCTGGAACCACTGAGGTAGTTGTGGGGAAAATGCCCATTGAAATAAAGTTTGGGGTAGCTAAACCATCTCCCTTTGGGTCTAGATTGCTGACAGATCAAGGATCTACAAGCAAGTTTTTACTTATCCTCATCTTCTGTGTATAAAGGACATTTGAGATTCCTTCATGATTTAATTTAGTCAAGTAACAATGTGATCTAGGTGCTAGGCACTTGTCTAGGTTCAGAAGTGAGCAGGATAGACCCAGTCTCCCCTCTTGAGCAATGTATGGTCTGCGGAGGAATGCTGAAGCAGAAACTGAATGGTTTGGTCACTCCCTGATTCAGCACACTTTATCTGTAGCACTTTTTGTGATTTGCCCCATTACACATTGGTTGGCGGTCTCCCCCAACCAGGATGTAAATTATCTGAAGGCAAGGGTTTGTCTGCTTTGTCCATTGCTGGAACTCCTCTGCTAGAACATGCGCTGGCTCCTAGTGTGAAGTCAGTGTTGAAGGAGAAGAATTAAGTGACACATATTTCCTATTTATCTGCTAAGTAAGAGGGCGCTTACTGCCAGGTATAAAAAGATGAATAGGAACCACAGGGAGTAGGAAAGTCTGTTTGGGAACAGACAGTCCACTGAGAGCTGGTGACATGCAGCAACAGACCGAGGAATCAGGTACTTTGAGAAGCACAGAGCAGGACTAATAGGGGCAGACTTTACAGGTGAGCAATAGCCTCCTAAAAGACATGAGGCCTGACTGCACGGAGCAGTCTTCAGCCTAAAACTCAAGATAGGATCTTAGTGTCAGTCCCCGCCTCACCTGCATATGCCCCACATCCAGACAGTTGCCTGCACAGAGACGTAACGCGTGCACTGTTGCTCCTAGGGCATCCAGGCAGCAGGGAGGAATGTCTGACTGCAGGCCTAAAAGAGACATGACAAGGAGGAAAATGCACCTGAACTTGCAAAGGGGGTACACTGTTACGGAAAAAAGCTGAGAAGTGGCCCCATGGCAGAGGTGGTGGTGGTGGTTTAGTCATTACGTCATGTCTGATCTTTTGCAACGTCAAGGACGGTAGCCTGCCAGGCTCATCTGTGCTTGGGATTTCCCAGGCAAGAATACTGGAGTGGATTGCTATTTCCTTCTCCAGGGGATCTTTCTGACCCAGGGATGGAACACATGTCTCCTGCTTTGGCAGGCAAATTCTTTACCACTGAGCCACCTGGAAAGCCACATGGCAAAGGTTCTCATATAGAATCTTCCTGACCATCATCTAATTCTTGGATTCAGTTCTTAGAGATTAAGGCTAGTTGATTAGTCTTGTATCATGTACCTTTCCCCTTCTTTAGATATGTTTCTCTTTATTTCCTTTCACTAAGTTTTATGGCATTAAAATGTATCAGGGAAGTAAAAGATTATAATTGCCAAACTGTACAAAAGAGATGATGAATTTGGAAAACTAATCTCAGAGATGCCGAGCAGAGAGAACGAGATTTGTCTTGCAACACCCTGGGAAAAGCAATTCCTCAGTGGGAGATGAGTCATCATTTTGCAGAAAAGCAAAACTTTCTTTAAAATACTCCTGATAAAGAAAATATAAATGGCAAAACCACTTTGGAGAACAATTTGGTAAAACCTAGTAATCCTGACATGACCTGGCAATTCCACTCCTATTAAGCTGAACTCTCTGAAATTGCTGATACCTACCTGTTTTTGACCTACAAAAACAGCATTTTCAGATGGTCTACCTATATATTTCTTAGAGACATATGTCTATGTGTGCAAGAAATACAATTGTAGTAGCAAAAATTGGAAATAAACTAAATAATGCCATCAAGAAAAGAGTGAATAAATTATTGCATATTTATACAATGAAGAGTTAAAATCAAAGCATTTAACTTCATTATAATTAAAAATGACTTGGGGGTGACATTTCTTGGTAAGGGGAGAGCAGCTCCCTTGTATATTAGAAAGGCTTTACGTGTCTTAACTGGTTCATCAAATTACACTTTCTTCTGTTTATGCATCAGCTAAAATCATAGTAAACTCGTCATGAGTCTTCTAAAACAGCTCTGTATCACAGCCAGCTGTAGACTTGTGGCACATTTTTCTTTGCTGAAACTGAGTAGACATTTTTCTTTAATCTCAGAAATTTGAGAAAGTTTGGGACTTGAGATTTTTTTGCCTCCATTTTACCCTCCTTCCATCTTTCCAGAAACACTTGGAAAGGCACATGATCAGAATCTATCACTGCTTGTCTAGTGCTATTTCTGATCCTGTTCTTTTTGATATAAAATGAAGTGATTTATTAACATTTTACAGCCAGTGCTGTTGTTATACTGTGCCAACCCTCTCTAAGGCTTGGAATGAGGTAATATAGATGCACTTCTCTTTCTAGTGATATTGCTACTGTATTGTGTTTTACCACTACAGAAGAATAAAGCCTGCCAGTCAGGAAATTGCTTGATTTAAAAGCACAGTTCTACCATTCCTGTACCATATAAAAGAAAAATGTGGTTTCTGTACCTTAATTTACAGTGTACATCTCAGCTTCTCCTAAAACAGATGGAGAAATGCAATAACATTACATTTGGGGCCCTCAAGACCAAGGAGAAACCTGGCAGCTGTTCAAAAATAATGAAATAACAAAGAGAAGAAAACAGATCCTGGTACTTCCCTCTTGTTGGACCCTCTATCATTGCCCAAACAGAGATTTTGCCCTATTTGAAAAATCATACCTATTTGGAAAGACATATAAAGTATAATTGAGTCTTGCAGCATTGTCCGGTAAAAGTAAGTCCTGGTTTCAAAGGAATTTCTTTGGAGGAGTATAAAAGCCATGAAGCTGCTGAGATTTATCATCAAACAAGGTCTGATCCTGAATTGTGCTATAATGTAGCTATAGTTAGAGACCTGATCTTTATTATCTTTTCAGGAGCACATATATGCACACGTGTACAGCCAGACCCTTAATTTTACTTACTTAATTGGGCTCTTGGTTGGAGACTTTGTCATATATGGTGTTTTAAGTCAAAAACATCAAAGGTGGTGAACATTGCAGATAATCAGTTTAATAGCAGTATTTATATCTCACAAATTACAGAGTCTTAGAATATATTACTGACTGGTTATTAAATGGTAATAGTTGGATCAGGGCCAAACTGATTATTCAAGTATTTCTGCTTCTTTATTATGAGCTTGGCAGTCAGTGAAAGAGCTCTCTTCTGAATGTTATTGTTCATCCAACTGTGGAGAAAAACTGTGAAGAAATCTGCAAACAGCAAGTTCCCTAATATATGTCATAAAATATTTGGCACCTGTTTGCTCTAATAATTATCTCAGTTTTGCTTTTTGTATGAAGTGTAGAGCTGATGGAGCTTGCTAAAATTTCTTTCAGCTCTGTACTTATGAACTTTGCTGAACTTTTTGCTGGCATATATTATTGGTTAAGGTGTCTACTGAGAAGATAAGTCTTTATTTTCCCTTTCAGAGTCAATTGGAAATCCTCTGTTTACACCCCATATTGTTTTTGATGTAACTGATTTTTTGAGTATATCATAAAGTAAGCTATTTGGGAACTAGGAAAGTAGACTAGGGAGTTGGTTTACATAGAATAAGGCTCAGATGATAAGCTATAATCATACATTATCCCCAGTAGATGAATTTCCTGGGTTGTTCCTTTTTCAATTTCTTAAATTTCAGAATATAATTCGTATTAGACTTTATTCAAGCCAGTGGTCCTGCAGAGAGACCACTGCAACACAGATGTACCTAGACCAGAAATGAAAAATTCATTCCATCTTTAAATCAGCATTTATTGAGCACCTCTTATATGGAAGGCAGTTTACTAGGCACTGAGGATAACAGTGAATAAAACACGGGTTGTTAGTGACCTTAGATTTTTCAAAGTCTGATGATATTTGTGTATTTCAAGTTATATAATGAGTATTAGTGACAAGAGATGGAGATAATACATTACATGTAACCTCTGGATAGTAAATACACTATGTGCTATATTATTTTTTGTCTTGTTGGCACTTATTTCAAATTTTAATTTATCTTATTTAATTAAAAGGCATAAATTAGCACATCATGTTGTTTGCATCAAATTATGCAGCTAGGGCTTGGATTATCTTGATTCACACAGTGAATTCAAGATACAAACAAGGGATGGTAAATCAGAAATACAAAGCAGCTTTCAATTTGAGTTTTAAAGTACAAGCAGAATTCATGTGCACTGTATCTGTACATCACTGTGACCATTATATTGATTAATCTTCTGTAAAAATGAGTTTGTTGTAATAGACTCAGTTTGAGCAGTCTTCTGTAATATGACAAATGCAAACTCATTTTGCCATTAAAACTTGCTCTCTGCTTTGTTTTGTATGACGAAAGATTTTTTTACGTGTGCCTTTGGAAAGGAATAGTTTACTAGCTCTTTTCAAATGACAGTCTTCACTCTTGCTTCTCTTGCAATAGCTTTATTTTCTTTACCGAGGTCGTGTTGAGGTCCTCCTTCACTTTAGTTTAGGTCCTTTCATGAGTCATTTAGTCAGAATATGTTGAAACAAAGATCTTTCTCCTCAGATATGCTGAGCTATGCTGTTTCATTTCAGTGGTGATGCCCTGATGTCCCTCCATCCCGTCTTCTCTTTGTCTGCTAAGCTTGTCTTCTCCAATTTTGGCTTTTGGCTGGCTTTCTGTTTCCCTCTCCTTTTTCAGATAGTTCCCAGGTGCCATGCAGAGAAGGCAATGGCAACCCACTCCAGTGTTCTTGCCTGGAGAATCCCAGGGACGGGGGAGCCTGGTGGGCTGCCATCTATGGGGTAGCACAGAGTCGGACACGACTGAAGCAACTTAGCAGCAGCAGGCGCCAGGCTCTGTGCTGGCTTCTAAAGACGCAGTTGATGAAGCCCTTAATCACATGTGTCTTTAAGCTAGTAATCAAAAAATATTCCTTAAACAAATAATCACACACAGTGAAATGATTCTGTGTTCTTAATGTCCTGAAAGGAAAAGTATGAGGTATATTGAGAGGTGTATTTGGGGAACTTACCCTAAGCTATGGAGGAGGGGGTGAAATATGAAAGTCTTCCTGAACTTGACATTTAAGATGAACCTTGAGCGCTTCTTAGCTGGCGAGAACGAGGAAGAACTTGAGGAGAAGCAGTTCTAGTCGCCACTTCTTTGCTGTCAGCAGATATTTCACTTGATTCCAAGTTTCAAGGAGATACAGCTGGAAAGGAAGCCTTGTTATTAGGTATGCTGAATTAATCTGATCATGATTTGAAAAGAGAGAATTTGTCTTAAGTGCAAAATCTGATGAAAAGAACATTTTACCATGTACAATGAACCATTTCATATTTCTATATTTCTTTGACTTGAGTTATTTTGTGTGGTTTATTATTTCAATTTAAAAATTATACAAATTGTAGTTGATTTGTAGAAGGATGCTTTGTTTTACGGGGTCAATAAATCTGAAAATGTTTTTGGAGCCCGATACCAGTCTTGAGAAAACATTGTTGGTTAGTCACTGAGTCATGTCCAACTCTTTGACCATGGATTGTAGCCTGCCAGGCTCCTCATCCATGCGATTTCCCAGGCAAAAAGTACTGGAGTGGGTTGCCCTTTGCTTTTCCAAAACATTAGTTTTAATGACTTACATTTCCCACTTTTGGTATTATTTAATAACAGGGTAATAAAGATGATAGAGGTGGTGTTTATAATACCTATTACTAGGTCAGCAATAGATTGAGAATCAAACTAAAGATGCTGCTGCTGATATATGAGGAGCCTGGTGGGCTACAGTCTACAGGGGTCCAAACATTCGGACATGACTGAACACATATATAGACAGATATAGGAACAGTTTTCAGACTTTCATGTTTTCAAGTGATTTGATACTATTGAATGGGTACTGAGAATTGAAAATTCCATTTCTCATTAATTTTTAGCAACTTTCTTAAATCTAGACTAAATTCATCCCAATAACTCAGATTGTTATTAAAACTAGCTTCTCAGCCTTTTAGACTCATCAAAATACAAATACGTTTTACACTGCTAATAACATTTTAACACAAAATGCCTTAGAGGACAGGGTCCCTTTGATTTAAATTAATCATGCACCTTTTCTACTTTTCAGACCAGCTGTAGTCATAATTACCTCTTGGCAAACATAATCAGTTCCTTAGAAAATTTTGGTCATTTATACTCAAGGGAATTCCCCACCATATTTTTACTGACATTAAAAATATTGAAGTAAAATTTCAACTGCTTTTCCTCCGTGAGCCCTCAGTCTTTTCAAATGTACACTGAATGATCCATTCTTGCATTTTCTCCATTTTGTTGGTGGCTTAGTCTATTACTACCAGCATCTTCCCTATGCTTTTTTTTTTTTCAGTAGTTCTTGCTGCTTATATGAATGATGATTGGAATGGATTATTTAAGAGCCACAGGGATTTAAAATATTAAAAAAAACAAACCTCTGAAATCTGATCCATCAGTAGGCAGACATCTCTGCACTTAACTTTCTAAGGGCTTCCCTTGCGGCTCAGCTGGTGAAGAATCCATCTGCAGTGTGGGAGACCTGGGTTCCATCCCTGAGTTGGGAAGATCCCCTGGAGAAGGGAAAGGCTGCCCACTTCAGTATTCTGGCCTAGAGAATTTCATGGACTGTATGGGGTCACAAAGGGTCGGACATGACTGAGCAACTTTCACACAC
>SJYW01029347.1:233922-249479 GCA_006410735.1 Raphicerus campestris
AGGAAGAACTTGAGGAGAAGCAGTTCTAGTCGCCACTTCTCTGCTGTCAGCAGATATTTCACTTGATTCCAAGTTTCAAGGAGATACAGCTGGAAAGGAAGCCTTGTTATTAGGTATGCTGAATTAATCTGATCATGATTTGAAAAGAGAGAATTTGTCTTAAGTGCAAAATCTGATGAAAAGAACATTTTACCATGTACAATGAACCATTTCATATTTCTATATTTCTTTGACTTGAGTTATTTTGTGTGGTTTATTATTTCAATTTAAAAATTATACAAATTGTAGTTGATTTGTAGAAGGATGCTTTGTTTTACGGGGTCAATAAATCTGAAAATGTTTTTGGAGCCCGATACCAGTCTTGAGAAAACATTGTTGGTTAGTCACTGAATCATGTCCAACTCTTTGACCATGGATTGTAGCCTGCCAGGCTCCTCATCCATGCGATTTCCCAGGCAAAAAGTACTGGAGTGGGTTGCCCTTTGCTTTTCCAAAACATTAGTTTTAATGACTTACATTTCCCACTTTTGGTATTATTTAATAACAGGGTAATAAAGATGATAGAGGTGGTGTTTATAATACCTATTACTAGGTCAGCAATAGATTGAGAATCAAACTAAAGGTGCTGTTGCTGATATATGAGGAGCCTGGTGGGCTACAGTCTACAGGGGTCCAAACATTCGGACATGACTGAACACACATATAGACAGATATAGGAACAGTTTTCAGACTTTCATGTTTTCAAGTGATTTGATACTATTGAATGGGTACTGAGAATTGAAAATTCCATTTCTCATTAATTTTTAGCAACTTTCTTAAATCTAGACTAAATTCATCCCAATAACTCAGATTGTTATTAAAACTAGCTTCTCAGCCTTTTAGACTCATCAAAATACAAATACGTTTTACACTGCTAATAACATTTTAACACAAAATGCCTTAGAGGACAGGGTCCCTTTGATTTAAATTAATCATGCACCTTTTCTACTTTTCAGACCAGCTGTAGTCATAATTACCTCTTGGCAAACATAATCAGTTCCTTAGAAAATTTTGGTCATTTATACTCAAGGGAATTCCCCACCATATTTTTACTGACATTAAAAATATTGAAGTAAAATTTCAACTGCTTTTCCTCCGTGAGCCCTCAGTCTTTTCAAATGTACACTGAATGATCCATTCTTGCATTTTCTCCATTTTGTTGGTGGCTTAGTCTATTACTACCAGCATCTTCCCTATGCTTTTTTTTTTTTCAGTAGTTCTTGCTGCTTATATGAATGATGATTGGAATGGATTATTTAAGAGCCACAGGGATTTAAAATATTAAAAAAAACAAACCTCTGAAATCTGATCCATCAGTAGGCAGACATCTCTGCACTTAACTTTCTAAGGGCTTCCCTTGCGGCTCAGCTGGTGAAGAATCCATCTGCAGTGTGGGAGACCTGGGTTCCATCCCTGAGTTGGGAAGATCCCCTGGAGAAGGGAAAGGCTGCCCACTCCAGTATTCTGGCCTAGAGAATTTCATGGACTGTATGGGGTCACAAAGGGTCGGACATGACTGAGCAACTTTCACACACACACACACAAATGTTATACATAAACGTATTACATCCCTGTATTAAAAAAAAGTGAAAGTGAAGTCATTCAGTCGTGTTCGACTCCTTGCAACGCCATGGACTGTAGCCTACCAGGATCCTCAGTCCATGGGATTTTCCAGGCAAGAACACTGGAGTGGGTTGCCAAAAGTTAATCACTCAAGTCGTGTCTGACTCTCTGCGATCCCACAGACTGTAGCCTGCCTGGCTCCTTTGTTTTTGGAATTCTCCAGGCAAGATACTGGAGTGGGTTGCCGTTTCCTTCTCTAGGGGATCTTCCCTACCCAGGGCTCAAACCCAGGTCTCCTGCATTGCAGGCAGATTCTTTACCAACTGAGCCACTGGGGAAGCCAGTATACATGTGAGCACTGTATACATGTATCTATATGTCTTTATTTTCACATTTGCAAACACACAGATGTATCTCTGTGGGAAGGGTATTGGGAGAAATTGTAGTTTTCTGAATTAAGAAAGACATGCTGATAGCCCTGAAGTGAGGAATACCAGATAGCCATTTTTCTTTATGGTAATTATATATGTGTATGTAATATATATATGTATGTATAAAAATACATCAGAAATTACTTATGGTGGATGGCGCAAAATCTAATGAAGTTGTTATTCAGCTACCACCATCAGTTTAAATATATGGTTTATTAAGTAGAATAATTTTAGCAAGTAGGTGTTAGTCCCATTTTCCTACTTTAATGGTATTTGTTTTATCATAACATTTAAGTCAAATATTGTGAAATCATAAGCTAAATTATTAAAGCTGGGAATTTGGGAAAAGTCAGAAAGATTTAGTTCTATGAGACAATTCTGTGCCTTCAAAGGGATTGGATATTTTTTTCATGTCTATGCCACAAGGTTTCTGCATGAATTGTCTAAAGGTATTGCTTTTATTTTTAATAAAAAATTAAAGTAATATGTAAATTGTACTTCACTTTTTAAAGTATAATTTATATACAGTAAAATTCACCATTGTAAGTTTTCAGTTTGATATATTTGAGGAAATATGTGTAATTGTGTAACCACAGCCTCAGTCCAATTTTAGACCATCTGTCTTCACCAAAAATTCCTCTGTGACCCCTGCTGTCCATTCTTTTCCCCTCCCTGGCCAAATATAACCCAATATGGGCACACAGTTTTACATTCCCACCAGAGATTATTGCGAGTTCTAATTAGCCATAGCCTCAACAAACAGATTTTTCAGACTTTAAGATTTTAATCATTCTAGTGTAAATAGTGGTATTTTATTGGTGTTTTCATTTGCATTTCATAATTGTAGACAGAAAAACCGTTAGTAGTGAGTTGCATGTGTTTTTTTCATGGTCTGGAGTTGATCTTTTTACTTAATGGTGTTTTTTTGAAGAGAAAGGTTACTGATTTTCCTGAAGTTACATTTAAAAGTTTCTTTAATGGATCATGGCGTTGGAGTAACACAAGGAAATTTTACTGATCTTCAAAGTCAGGGGTATTCTCCTATTTTTCCTATTGTCTTCTCCTGTTTCTTCTAGATAGTTTGTAGTTTTAATTTGTACATTTGAATATTTGTTTCATTTTGTGTTTATTTTTGTAAATGGTGTGAGGCTAGATGTTAACTTTANGAGTTGATCTTTTTACTTAATGGTGTTTTTTTGAAGAGAAAGGTTACTGATTTTCCTGAAGTTACATTTAAAAGTTTCTTTAATGGATCATGGCGTTGGAGTAACACAAGGAAATTTTACTGATCTTCAAAGTCAGGGGTATTCTCCTATTTTTCCTATTGTCTTCTCCTGTTTCTTCTAGATAGTTTGTAGTTTTAATTTGTACATTTGAATATTTGTTTCATTTTGTGTTTATTTTTGTAAATGGTGTGAGGCTAGATGTTAACTTTATTTTGTCATATAAATATCTAATCATCTCAATGGTATTTAGTGTAAAGTTTTTCTTTCCTCTTCATGTTGCCTTGGCACATTTATGAAAAATCAGTTGACATAATTAGAAGGGTGTTTCAAGTTTTTATTTCATTCCATTGGTATTTATGTCTATGGAAATAACATACTGTCTTTATTGCTGTAGCTTCATATTAACCTCTAAAATCAAAGAGTGTGTGTGTATATATATATATATTTATTTATATATCCTTCAACTTTGGCTTTCTTTTCCAAAATTGCTTAACTTTTATAGGTCTTTTGCTTTTCTATATAAAATTTAAGGTTAGCTTATCAATTTCTATAATAATGAGATTTTGAATTGCGAGATTTTGTTGAATTTATAGATCAGCTTGAAGAATTGCTTTCTTAATCATATTCTTCCAGCCTATGAATGTGGTACATCTTACCTTTTTTGTGTCTTTTCAAGTTTTTCTCAGCAATGTATTATAGTTTTTAGTCTGCAGGTCTTGGATTTATGTTAAATTTATTCCTAAATATTTTATTATTTTAATGCTACTGTTAAAATTTGTTTTAACTGTATTTCAGATATTTCATTCATATCAGATGCAAATAATTTTTATATTTATCTTGTATCCTATATATATCTTGTATCCTATCCTATGTTTATCATGTACACATTTATTAATTCTAGTGCACAAATCATTCTTTTATAAAAAGTTTTTAAGATTTTTAAAGGGTATCTCATTCTGGATGTCTCCCAGAAATAGTCTGTATGCTACCTGAGAGTAGATAACCGTGCTTAGCACATAATGAGGAGAAGGAAATGGCAACCCACTCCAGTGTTCTTGCCTGGAGAATCCCAGGGATGGGGGAGCCTGTTGGGCTGCCGTCTGTGGGGTCACACAGAGTTGGACATGACTGAAGTGACTTAGCAGCAGCACATAATGAATACTTGATACATATTTATTGAATGATAGAATGGATTTTTGCATATATTTCTCCAATATATTATGCTTTTTCTAACTTTAGTTTGCAAGTACTTTAAATTTATAAACGTGAAACTTTAATAGGTTTGATTATATATTTACGTTTTGTTACAAATACATTGCAAATATTCGTGCTTTAGACTCCATTCCTAGTTCATAAAGACAATGTGATAACAAAACCCAAGTTGGTGATAAAATAAGAGTTGTTTTATCCAAGAGCATTTTGGTGAAAAAATTCACTTTTTTCTTTTTTCCAAAAGGATGCAAAGTTCAAGGTGAATATGTGATCAATACTAAATGCATTAAGAATGCATTCCTTGCACTCAGGTTTTTATTTCATGAAAGAAAAATGCTTATGCCTTATCATGTTTATTTTGTAATTTGCAATTTATAGCAGCAGTGCATTTATTTAATTTTCACTTAAATTTTGTAAATTGCATTGTTTAAGTATACACTGAGTACAAATCTTTTTTATTCACTTCAGCTTTTTTTTTTTTAACCAGCAATCTGTGTCATTTTAAACATCTCACATTTTACTGGGAAGATCTTTTTTTCCTTAAATAATTTTTGAGTGAGAAATTTTAATTGCATAAAACACAAACACCTGTTTTCCCCATGTATGAATTGATATAATGCCAAACATACATCGGTCTGACTACTGTGTGAGTTGTGTCAAAACATAACTTTTCAAGCCAAAGACAGGTTTATGGAGTTTGGAAATTAAGGACCCAAAGAAAAATGTAAACAAACATAAACAGAAAGATGCAACCTACAAAGTTAGCTTTTTCCACTACAAATAAAGATTACCCTACATGTGAAGCAGCATTTCTTGCAAGTGTGTGGAGTCAAGCCTGCACCATGTGTGCCTGTGTGTATACCCACTGCACTCAACTGCATGTATGTATTAATATTACATGGAAAGTATGCAGTAACCAATAAACGCTCAAGAGGTTTTCACCATTCCGGCATCTCTGCACGTGGCTACCACTTCCCAAACAATTCATCTGTCGTCACCACCTGTCTTACCTGTTTGTTACCATTGCTCNGAATGGATTTTTGCATATATTTCTCCAATATATTATGCTTTTTCTAACTTTAGTTTGCAAGTACTTTAAATTTATAAACGTGAAACTTTAATAGGTTTGATTATATATTTACGTTTTGTTACAAATACATTGCAAATATTCGTGCTTTAGACTCCATTCCTAGTTCATAAAGACAATGTGATAACAAAACCCAAGTTGGTGATAAAATAAGAGTTGTTTTATCCAAGAGCATTTTGGTGAAAATATTCACTTTTTTCTTTTTTCCAAAAGGATGCAAAGTTCAAGGTGAATATGTGATCAATACTAAATGCATTAAGAATGCATTCCTTGCACTCAGGTTTTTATTTCATGAAAGAAAAATGCTTATGCCTTATCATGTTTATTTTGTAATTTGCAATTTATAGCAGCAGTGCATTTATTTAATTTTCACTTAAATTTTGTAAATTGCATTGTTTAATTATACACTGAGTACAAATCTTTTTTATTCACTTCAGCTTTTTTTTTTTTAACCAGCAATCTGTGTCATTTTAAACATCTCACATTTTACTGGGAAGATCTTTTTTTCCTTAAATAATTTTTGAGTGAGAAATTTTAATTGCATAAAACACAAACACCTGTTTTCCCCATGTATGAATTGATATAATGCCAAACATACATCGGTCTGACTACTGTGTGAGTTGTGTCAAAACATAACTTTTCAAGCCAAAGACAGGTTTATGGAGTTTGGAAATTAAGGACCCAAAGAAAAATGTAAACAAACATAAACAGAAAGATGCAACCTACAAAGTTAGCTTTTTCCACTACAAATAAAGATTACCCTACATGTGAAGCAGCATTTCTTGCAAGTGTGTGGAGTCAAGCCTGCACCATGTGTGCCTGTGTGTATACCCACTGCACTCAACTGCATGTATGTATTAATATTACATGGAAAGTATGCAGTAACCAATAAACGCTCAAGAGGTTTTCACCATTCCGGCATCTCTGCACGTGGCTACCACTTCCCAAACAATCCATCTGTCGTCACCACCTGTCTTACCTGTTTGTTACCATTGCTCCCGGAGGCAGCTGTAAGCAAAGGGTAAGAGCCAGGACTCTGGACTGTATTACCTAGGTTCACATGTGAGAATGGCAGCCCGCTCTAGTATTCTTGCCAGGGAGAATCGCATGGACAGAGGAGCCTGGAGGGCTACAGCCCATGGGGTCACACAGAGTTGGGCATGACTGAATGACTGAACACACTCACCCAACACACATACACGTGTGTAGTTATACGTCTTTGTGTTGGAAGTGCTAGTCCTATCTGTTATCTCTCTATATATACATATTTCCAATTTTTAGTATTAACCCTTTAGCTTGGTACAAAGTTTGATGAAGGTAAACATTGATAAGAAATGATGTCATTATCAAAAAAATTGGTTAACTGTGAATATATTCAAGTTGAGGTATGTGCCAGTGCTAAAGTACATATATAAAGGGTTAATAACATATTCAGTAGTTATTTTAGCTTCTGGATCCAAATTACTTCAGAAGTATGAGAACTGAACATTTAAGTATCCATGGTCATCCTACTTAAAACATATCAGAAAAATTTTCCATCCTGTACCAAATAATTGTCATATTCAATGAAGAATTAAGTTCTATTGAACATATCTTTTTTTTTTTCCCTAGAGGAGTTGGTTTGATATTCAGTAGATCTATGTCTATTGCTTCCTCACAATGCTTGAGGATATTTTAAAATACTTTTTCCTTTTTGAGACTTTTAATGTGTACTTGTAATTATGTTAAATATGTAATCTCAAAGTATCATTATTAATGACAAATATCTAGTGAAAATATATTATTTTAATACCTATCTGCTAGAGTCATAGATGATAATCTCCAAGTAGTACTATTATAATTCCTAAATCTCAAATTCCATTGAACTTCAAGAGTAAAATATTTATTACTTTATAAATCTTTGTTCAGAATTTCTTATCCGTTAAGATGTGATATCTTTACTACCTCTCTGCTTATTTATTGTTATTTAAATTAAAAACAAAAGAAAAAGCATGCTATAATCTTGTTAATCTATGTAGAGTCTTCTCTGATAGCTTGCTTTTTTGTTTGTCTGTTTTTGTACACTGAAAATAAATATCGAGTGACAGTTCCTGAAGACAAGTTTGCAGTGCTCTGCAGTGCGTAAGAGTTGTGATGTATGTTGGCACTTTTGGAGCATTTTGTGTTTGGTTTATGGATCCTTTTGAGAATTTATAAAAAACCAGTGAAAGCCCTAGACTTTTCCTCTGAGAAAAGCCTATAGGCATTTATGTAAATACAATTTTGTATACAGTTCCTTTAGGTCACTGGATCCCTTAAAGCTAAATCAAGGAGATATTCATAGTGTAACTCTTAGTACTTTAAGAAACCCAACTCCTATGGTGGTGGTGGTGGTTTAGTTGCTAAGTTGTATCTGACTTTTGCAACCCCATGGACTGTAGGCCGCCTGGTTCCTCTGTCCATGGGATTTCCTAGGCAAGGATACTGGAGTGGATTGCCATTTCCTTCTCCAGGGCATCTTCCTGACCCAGGAATCAAACCTGGGTCTCCTGTGTTGCAGGCAGATTCTTTACCGACTGAGCTATAAGGGAAGCCCATAACTCTCATTAGTTCTTTCAGTCGCTCAGTCGTGTCCTACTCTTTGCGACCTCATGAATCATAGCATGCCAGGCCTCCCTGTCCATCACCAACTCCCAGAGTTCACTGGGACTCATGTCCTTCGAGTTGGTGTTGCCATCCAGCCATCTCATCCTCGGTCGTCCCCTTCTCCTCCTGCCCCCAATCCTTCCCAGCATCAGAGTCTTTTCCAATGAGTCAACTCTTCTCATGAGGTGACCAAAGTACTGAGTTTCACTTTAGCATCATTCCTTCCAAAGAACACCCAGGACTGATCTCCTTTAGAATGGACTGGTTGGATCTTCTTGCAGTCCAAGGGACTCTCAAGAGTCTTTTCCAACACCACAGTTCAAAAGCATCAATTCTTTGGCGCTCAGCCTTCTTCACAGCCCAACTCTCACATCCATACATGACCACAGGAAAAACCATAGCCTTGAATAGACGGACCTTAGTCGGCAAAGTAATGTCTCTGCTTTTGAATATACTATCTAGGTTGGTCATAACTTTTCTTCCAAGGAGTAAGCGTCTTTTAATTTCATGGCTGCAGTCACCATCTGCAGTGATTTTGGAGCCCAAGAAAATAAAAGTCAGCCACAGTTGCCACTGTTTCCTCATCTATTTGCCATGAAGTGATGGGACCGGATCCCATGATCTTGGTTTTCTGAATGTTGAGTTTTAAGCCAACTTTTTCACTCTCCTCTTTCACTTTCATCAAGAGGCTTTTTAGCTCCTCTTCACTTTCTGCCATAAGAGTGGTGTCATTTGCATATCTGAGGTTGTTGATATTTCTCCCAGCAATCTTGATTCCAGCTTGNCCTATTGTCTTCTCCTGTTTCTTCTAGATAGTTTGTAGTTTTAATTTGTACATTTGAATATTTGTTTCATTTTGTGTTTATTTTTGTAAATGGTGTGAGGCTAGATGTTAACTTTATTTTGTCATATAAATATCTAATCATCTCAATGGTATTTAGTGTAAAGTTTTTCTTTCCTCTTCATGTTGCCTTGGCACATTTATGAAAAATCAGTTGACATAATTAGAAGGGTGTTTCAAGTTTTTATTTCATTCCATTGGTATTTATGTCTATGGAAATAACATACTGTCTTTATTGCTGTAACTTCATATTAATCTCTAAAATCAAAGAGTGTGTGTGTATATATATATATATTTATTTATATATCCTTCAACTTTGGCTTTCTTTTCCAAAATTGCTTAACTTTTATAGGTCTTTTGCTTTTCTATATAAAATTTAAGGTTAGCTTATCAATTTCTATAATAATGAGATTTTGAATTGCGAGATTTTGTTGAATTTATAGATCAGCTTGAAGAATTGCTTTCTTAATCATATTCTTCCAGCCTATGAATGTGGTACATCTTACCTTTTTTGTGTCTTTTCAAGTTTTTCTCAGCAATGTATTATAGTTTTTAGTCTGCAGGTCTTGGATTTATGTTAAATTTATTCCTAAATATTTTATTATTTTAATGCTACTGTTAAAATTTGTTTTAACTGTATTTCAGATATTTCATTCATATCAGATGCAAATAATTTTTATATTTATCTTGTATCCTATATATATCTTGTATCCTATCCTATGTTTATCATGTACACATTTATTAATTCTAGTGCACAAATCATTCTTTTATAAAAAGTTTTTAAGATTTTTAAAGGGTATCTCATTCTGGATGTCTCCCAGAAATAGTCTGTATGCTACCTGAGAGTAGATAACCGTGCTTAGCACATAATGAGGAGAAGGAAATGGCAACCCACTCCAGTGTTCTTGCCTGGAGAATCCCAGGGATGGGGGAGCCTGTTGGGCTGCCGTCTGTGGGGTCACACAGAGTTGGACATGACTGAAGTGACTTAGCAGCAGCACATAATGAATACTTGATACATATTTATTGAATGATGGAATGGATTTTTGCATATATTTCTCCAATATATTATGCTTTTTCTAACTTTAGTTTGCAAGTACTTTAAATTTATAAACGTGAAACTTTAATAGGTTTGATTATATATTTATGTTTTGTTACAAATACATTGCAAATATTCGTGCTTTAGACTCCATTCCTAGTTCATAAAGACAATGTGATAACAAAACCCAAGTTGGTGATAAAATAAGAGTTGTTTTATCCAAGAGCATTTTGGTGAAAATATTCACTTTTTTCTTTTTTCCAAAAGGATGCAAAGTTCAAGGTGAATATGTGATCAATACTAAATGCATTAAGAATGCATTCCTTGCACTCAGGTTTTTATTTCATGAAAGAAAAATGCTTATGCCTTATCATGTTTATTTTGTAATTTGCAATTTATAGCAGCAGTGCATTTATTTAATTTTCACTTAAATTTTGTAAATTGCATTGTTTAAGTATACACTGAGTACAAATCTTTTTTATTCACTTCAGCTTTTTTTTTTTTAACCAGCAATCTGTGTCATTTTAAACATCTCACATTTTACTGGGAAGATCTTTTTTTCCTTAAATAATTTTTGAGTGAGAAATTTTAATTGCATAAAACACAAACACCTGTTTTCCCCATGTATGAATTGATATAATGCCAAACATACATCGGTCTGACTACTGTGTGAGTTGTGTCAAAACATAACTTTTCAAGCCAAAGACAGGTTTATGGAGTTTGGAAATTAAGGACCCAAAGAAAAATGTAAACAAACATAAACAGAAAGATGCAACCTACAAAGTTAGCTTTTTCCACTACAAATAAAGATTACCCTACATGTGAAGCAGCATTTCTTGCAAGTGTGTGGAGTCAAGCCTGCACCATGTGTGCCTGTGTGTATACCCACTGCACTCAACTGCATGTATGTATTAATATTACATGGAAAGTATGCAGTAACCAATAAACGCTCAAGAGGTTTTCACCATTCCGGCATCTCTGCACGTGGCTACCACTTCCCAAACAATCCATCTGTCGTCACCACCTGTCTTACCTGTTTGTTACCATTGCTCCCGGAGGCAGCTGTAAGCAAAGGGTAAGAGCCAGGACTCTGGACTGTATTACCTAGGTTCACATGTGAGAATGGCAGCCCGCTCTAGTATTCTTGCCAGGGAGAATCGCATGGACAGAGGAGCCTGGAGGGCTACAGCCCATGGGGTCACACAGAGTTGGGCATGACTGAATGACTGAACACACTCACCCAACACACATACACGTGTGTAGTTATACGTCTTTGTGTTGGAAGTG
This sequence comes from Raphicerus campestris, assembly GCA_006410735.1. Lineage (NCBI taxonomy): Eukaryota > Metazoa > Chordata > Mammalia > Artiodactyla > Bovidae > Raphicerus > Raphicerus campestris. Next base: position 245,273 of record SJYW01029347.1, read on the forward strand.
CTAGTCCTATCTGTTATCTCTCTATATATACATATTTCCAATTTTTAGTATTAACCCTTTAGCTTGGTACAAAGTTTGATGAAGGTAAACATTGATAAGAAATGATGTCATTATCAAAAAAATTGGTTAACTGTGAATATATTCAAGTTGAGGTATGTGCCAGTGCTAAAGTACATATATAAAGGGTTAATAACATATTCAGTAGTTATTTTAGCTTCTGGATCCAAATTACTTCAGAAGTATGAGAACTGAACATTTAAGTATCCATGGTCATCCTACTTAAAACATATCAGAAAAATTTTCCATCCTGTACCAAATAATTGTCATATTCAATGAAGAATTAAGTTCTATTGAACATATCTTTTTTTTTTCCCTAGAGGAGTTGGTTTGATATTCAGTAGATCTATGTCTATTGCTTCCTCACAATGCTTGAGGATATTTTAAAATACTTTTTCCTTTTTGAGACTTTTAATGTGTACTTGTAATTATGTTAAATATGTAATCTCAAAGTATCATTATTAATGACAAATATCTAGTGAAAATATATTATTTTAATACCTATCTGCTAGAGTCATAGATGATAATCTCCAAGTAGTACTATTATAATTCCTAAATCTCAAATTCCATTGAACTTCAAGAGTAAAATATTTATTACTTTATAAATCTTTGTTCAGAATTTCTTATCCGTTAAGATGTGATATCTTTACTACCTCTCTGCTTATTTATTGTTATTTAAATTAAAAACAAAAGAAAAAGCATGCTATAATCTTGTTAATCTATGTAGAGTCTTCTCTGATAGCTTGCTTTTTTGTTTGTCTGTTTTTGTACACTGAAAATAAATATCGAGTGACAGTTCCTGAAGACAAGTTTGCAGTGCTCTGCAGTGCGTAAGAGTTGTGATGTATGTTGGCACTTTTGGAGCATTTTGTGTTTGGTTTATGGATCCTTTTGAGAATTTATAAAAAACCGGTGAAAGCCCTAGACTTTTCCTCTGAGAAAAGCCTATAGGCATTTATATAAATACAATTTTGTATACAGTTCCTTTAGGTCACTGGATCCCTTAAAGCTAAATCAAGGAGATATTCATAGTGTAACTCTTAGTATTTTAAGAAACCCAACTCCTATGGTGGTGGTGGTGGTTTAGTTGCTAAGTTGTATCTGACTTTTGCAACCCCATGGACTGTAGGCCGCCTGGTTCCTCTGTCCATGGGATTTCCTAGGCAAGGATACTGGAGTGGATTGCCATTTCCTTCTCCAGGGCATCTTCCTGACCCAGGAATCAAACCTGGGTCTCCTGTGTTGCAGGCAGATTCTTTACCGACTGAGCTATAAGGGAAGCCCATAACTCTCATTAGTTCTTTCAGTCGCTCAGTCGTGTCCTACTCTTTGCGACCTCATGAATCATAGCATGCCAGGCCTCCCTGTCCATCACCAACTCCCAGAGTTCACTGGGACTCATGTCCTTCGAGTTGGTGTTGCCATCCAGCCATCTCATCCTCGGTCGTCCCCTTCTCCTCCTGCCCCCAATCCTTCCCAGCATCAGAGTCTTTTCCAATGAGTCAACTCTTCTCATGAGGTGGCCAAAGTACTGAGTTTCACTTTAGCATCATTCCTTCCAAAGAACACCCAGGACTGATCTCCTTTAGAATGGACTGNAAGCACTTAAATTTGTAATGTTTGTTTTAACATGTTTTAGTGGAAATTATCATTTCTATGGGAACCTTAAGTATTGCAGGCATTTGATTCAGAAAATAGAGTGTACTAAGCAGTTTTTATTAGTAACTCAAGATCATCACTATATGAATATCATGCCTTAACTCTTTTCTCTTTGGAGATAATAAAAGGACATAGGGATTCTTTATTTCTTCAAGGAAGCTCCTCAACCTTCTGAATGATGCTAGCTGGTATTTGTTTCATTTGTTACCAAAAGCCGTGTTTTCTAAATAACCCTTTAACGGATATGTCTGTTCTAGTAACTTCCCCCTTTCTCAGGAAGTTTTAATAATTTGTTTCTGTTCAGCCTCTATGTGGTTCGATTAAAGAGATCTGTAAAAATGCAGGAGCAGTACCTCAGCCATCTTATGCCATATGGTACCCTAACAAGGAGAGGAATCCAGTCACAGAGAAATCAGAAGGAAACAGAAGGATAGAGAGGCAAGAGACGAGGGTTGAAGAGAGTGTGCCCAGATTTCCTGAAGGCTTTCTGGCTTCTGTTTCTAGAGCCTCTTGAGGCCCTGCTTCCTTTGAGATTCTTTAAGTATTTCATTATCTTTTGCTGCTGCTGCTGCTAAGTCGCTTCAGTTGTGTCTGACTCTGTGCGACCCCATAGATGGCAGCCCACCAGGCTCCCCTGTCCCTGGGATTCTCCAGGCAAGAACACTGGAGTGGGTTGCCATTTCCTTCTCCAATGCATGAAAGCGAAAAGTGAAAGTGAAGTCACTCAGTTGTGTCCAACTGTTAGTGACCCCATAGACTGCAGCCCACCAGGCTTCTCCATCCATGGGATTTTCCAGGCAAGAGTACTGCCTTCTCCCATTATCTTTTAAAGTATTTCTAAAACTTTAAAACACACCAAAAAAGTTTGCATTTTCATTCCCTTACTTGTGACCAAAGGCATCTTAAATATGATTGTGTCTATATAGAGACCTCTGAGCGGTTACTATTCAATGGTAACTTCATTTGAATTTGCAGTTCAGTAGCTCTAGCTCCTTTTCTTTCTTTTTAATCCCAATTCAGGACTTTATATATAGCTCTTTTTCATTTAGATCCTGAGCACAATGTAGGTATAACTGAGGTGGTGCTTTCGAATAGCCACACCATCTAAGTAAGAGATGGTAGAGGCCTCTGCTAATGTTAGGGTCCTAATGGAGATTCTGGGGATACCATGAAGCATGGGATAATATTAGGAAGAGGCGTGATAGGTCCTGAATGAAGGTAATGAGGTGAATGCGTGGTTCAGGCTTGAGGAGCACTTGCAAATGCATGGGTAGCGTTTGATGGCGTCCACTAAGATACAGCACGTACAAGTTGGTGAACAGGATGGCACATTTCCTTCAGACCCTGTCGTATTTACAGATGGGAAATAACTATTTGAGTCTGGGAATCAGAAGAGAGACTCAAAGGACATTTAAACAAAATTTGAGAGTTATCCATTTTTAAGTAACAGTTGACGCCCCAGTGGTGAAAGAGGCCACTGAGCAAAGGGAAACAGTGTGAGAAGAGAAAGCTAGAGATGGGATGTGGAGGAGCACCAGCCGTGAGAAGAGAAAGCTAGAGATGGGACGTGGAGGAGCGCCAGCCGTGAGAAGAGAAAGCTAGAGATGGGACGTGGAGGAGCGCCAGCCGTGAGAAGAGAAAGCTAGAGATGGGACGTGGAGGAGCGCCAGCCGTGAGAAGAGAAAGCTAGAGATGGGACGTGGAGGAGCGCCAGCCGTGAGAAGAGAAAGCTAGAGATGGGACGTGGAGGAGCGCCAGCCGTGAGAAGAGAAAGCTAGAGATGGGACGTGGAGGAGCGCCAGCCGTGAGAAGAGAAAGCTAGAGATGGGACGTGGAGGAGCGCCAGCCGTGAGAAGAGAAAGCTAGAGATGGGACGTGGAGGAGCGCCAGCCGTGAGAAGAGAAAGCTAGAGATGGGACGTGGAGGAGCGCCAGCCGTGAGAAGAGAAAGCTAGAGATGGGACGTGGAGGAGCGCCAGCCGTGAGAAGAGAAAGCTAGAGATGGGACGTGGAGGAGCGCCAGCCGTGAGAAGAGAAAGCTAGAGATGGGACGTGGAGGAGCGCCAGCCGTGAGAAGAGAAAGCTAGAGATGGGACGTGGAGGAGCGCCAGCCGTGAGAAGAGAAAGCTAGAGATGGGACGTGGAGGAGCGCCAGCCGTGAGAAGAGAAAGCTAGAGATGGGACGTGGAGGAGCGCCAGCCGTGAGAAGAGAAAGCTAGAGATGGGACGTGGAGGAGCGCCAGCCGTGAGAAGAGAAAGCTAGAGATGGGACGTGGAGGAGCGCCAGCCGTGAGAAGAGAAAGCTAGAGATGGGACGTGGAGGAGCGCCAGCCGTGAGAAGAGAAAGCTAGAGATGGGACGTGGAGGAGCGCCAGCCGTGAGAAGAGAAAGCTAGAGATGGGACGTGGAGGAGCGCCAGCCGTGAGAAGAGAAAGCTAGAGATGGGACGTGGAGGAGCGCCAGCCGTGAGAAGAGAAAGCTAGAGATGGGAC
>SJYW01029347.1:260422-280516 GCA_006410735.1 Raphicerus campestris
TAAACTGTTTATTAGGGAAAGTTAAGGGGTGGGATGAAGGTGGTGTGTATTGGGGGTGGGGTGGGAAAGTGAGGAGTGCATTCTCTAAGCTTTGCTTAGAGCCCCAGAATTTAAATGTCAACTCTAGATAAAAATGATAATTAGATTTTAAAATAGCTTCTTTACAGTCATAAAAACTCCCAAACCGGCGCAAATGGAGCATGCAGTTTCCACCAGCGATGCGGATGGATTCCTAATGATCCATTTTTCTTTTCTTAACCTATCTCCGTGTTTAACCAGAGGCATTTTCAGCATGAGTTATTGAAGAGAGGGGTTCAGTTGGAGGCCAAGAAATAGGTTTATTTATTCAACAAATACTATTGAGTGTATCTAGGTAAAGCCCATAGTATGAATTCTGAGTCTTAGTTTATAATTGGCTAATTGACCATTACAGATACTTATTCTTTGAAGAATATAGTTTGGGGCTGCTAAGTCGCATCAGTCAATAGTTTAGGCGGGTTAAAAAAAAAGAGAATTGCAGACATTTTGTGATCTGATGGAGCAGAGGCGGGACAGACTCTTGTTGTGCTTAGAGGTGCGCATGTTCGGCTTAGTGCACTGCTGTGGGCATCTTAACATCCCTAATCATTTTTGAACAACGGTCCTCTCATTTTTGTTTTGTCCTGGGCCTAACAATTTGTGTAGCCAGACTGGAACAGATGGTATTTGCCTTCTAATCATGATTTTACTTACTAGCTCTCAGGCAAGTTACTTAACTACTCAGAACGTCACTGTCTTATCTGTAAAATGGGGCTATACCAATGCCTGCATAGGCCTGCTGAGTAGAAAAATGAGGTGTATGAATGGAGTTATTAGTGCTTTTCTCAGCAGTTACCAAGCACGCCGGAAACCTTGGCACCTGCTGCTGCTGCTGTTACTAATACATAAATGAATGTGTTTTCAAACTAAACTGTTTTCCAGGCCTGAACAACCTACTAAAGTAGCAAATAAATTTCACTGTTCTAAAATAATAATGATATAAAATCATTTTTTAAAATATTCTCATCTTATTCCCTTAACATTGCCAGCCTCTGTTCTCTGATCATTGGCTAGTTTCCGCACAGCAAGTAGATTGTTGTTGTTTCCCACAGATTCAAATTTGGGATATTTTGTTTCTTGTAACTTCAAGATTGCTAAATTGCATAATTTTCTAAAGGAAAATACCAGAGTAGTGGACTCTGATATTATGCCTTATTAGCACTGATTTGCTGTTAGGATTTTGACAATATAACTTCTTTATGGACTTAGTATTTGATATGGATTTATAAATAAAGTACACATAAACTCTAATAAATAGAAAAGGATGAAGGTGGTGGGCAAATGGGAATGGAAGATTAGGAGGAAGCAATAGACATTATACAGCTATGTTGTATTTTAAAAATGTATAATCAGCCTTATTTGAGAAAAGATTGGAAGCAGAATGCCTCAACCATTCAGCATGCCAAGGGAAAGGGTAAATGAACTTTACTTATAACTGACATTTAAGCACTTAAATTTGTAATGTTTGTTTTAACATGTTTTAGTGGAAATTATCATTTCTATGGGAACCTTAAGTATTGCAGCCATTTGATTCAGAAAATAGAGTGTACTAAGCAGTTTTTATTAGTAACTCAAGATCATCACTATATGAATATCATGTCTTAACTCTTTTCTCTTTGGAGATAATAAAAGGACATAGGGATTCTTTATTTCTTCAAGGAAGCGCCTCAACCTTCTGAATGATGCTAGCTGGTATTTGTTTCATTTGTTACCAAAAGCCGTGTTTTCTAAATAACCCTTTAACGGATATGTCTGTTCTAATAACTTCCCCCTTTCTCAGGAAGTTTTAATAATTTGTTTCTGTTCAGCCTCTATGTGGTTCAATTAAAGAGATCTGTAAAAATGCAGGAGCAGTACCTCAGCCATCTTATGCCATATGGTACCCTAACAAGGAGAGGAATCCAGTCACAGAGAAATCAGAAGGAAACAGAAGGATAGAGAGGCAAGAGACGAGGGTTGAAGAGAGTGTGCCCAGATTTCCTGAAGGCTTTCTGGCTTCTGTTTCTAGAGCCTCTTGAGGCCCTGCTTCCTTTGAGATTCTTTAAGTATTTCATTATCTTTTGCTGCTGCTGCTGCTAAGTCGCTTCAGTCGTGTCTGACTCTGTGCGACCCCATAGATGGCAGCCCACCAGGCTCCCCTGTCCCTGGGATTCTCCAGGCAAGAACACTGGAGTGGGTTGCCATTTCCTTCTCCAATGCATGAAAGCGAAAAGTGAAAGTGAAGTCACTCAGTTGTGTCCAACTCTTAGTGACCCCATAGACTGCAGCCCACCAGGCTTCTCCATCCATGGGATTTTCCAGGCAAGAGTACTGCCTTCTCCCATTATCTTTTAAAGTAACTCTAAAACTTTAAAACACACCAAAAAAGTTTGCATTTTCATTCCCTTACTTGTGACCAAAGGCATCTTAAATATGATTGTGTCTATATAGAGACCTCTGAGCGGTTACTATTCAATGGTAACTTCATTTGAATTTGCAGTTCAGTAGCTCTAGCTCCTTTTCTTTCTTTTTAATCCCAATTCAGGACTTTATATATAGCTCTTTTTCATTTAGATCCTGAGCACAATGTAGGTATAACTGAGGTGGTGCTTTCGAATAGCCACACCATCTAAGTAAGAGATGGTAGAGGCCTCTGCTAATGTTAGGGTCCTAATGGAGATTCTGGGGATACCATGAAGCATGGGATAATATTAGGAAGAGGCGTGATAGGTCCTGAATGAAGGTAATGAGGTGAATGCGTGGTTCAGGCTTGAGGAGCACTTGCAAATGCATGGGTAGCGTTTGATGGCGTCCACTAAGATACAGCACGTACAAGTTGGTGAACAGGATGGCACATTTCCTTCAGACCCTGTCGTATTTACAGATGGGAAATAACTATTTGAGTCTGGGAATCAGAAGAGAGACTCAAAGGACATTTAAACAAAATTTGAGAGTTATCCATTTTTAAGTAACAGTTGACGCCCCAGTGGTGAAAGAGGCCACTGAGCAAAGGGAAACAGTGTGAGAAGAGAAAGCTAGAGATGGGATGTGGAGGAGCACCAGCCGTGAGAAGAGAAAGCTAGAGATGGGACGTGGAGGAGCACCAGCCGTGAGAAGAGAAAGCTAGAGATGGGACGTGGAGGAGCACCAGCCGTGAGAAGAGAAAGCTAGAGATGGGACATGGAGGAGCGCCAGCCAATGGAAGTAGAGGGAGAACCTCTGGGAAAAATAGAGACCCACAGCCTGAAAGGTGTGAAGGAAGCCAGAAAAGACCCTGTCTGAAAGACAGCAAAGAGGTATCTTTGAGAAGGAAAGGGTGGCAACAGTGTCAGTGGAAAGTCCAGTAGGAACAGGAGTGATACACACTCAGTAGCTTTGGTAACTCAGAGAGAGTTGTTGACGTGTGGCACCAAACTGTCAGTGGATGGATGGGAGGAAGGCCAGATTACAGTGGGTGGGGAAGCAGCGGGCAGTGGAAGGGCAAGCATCACGTACCTGTTCTCAGAAGCTGCACTGAGGATGCAAGGAGCAAGTTACAGATGCGAGAGGGCACATGGTGAAGGGACAGGATTTTAGCAATGGAGATTGCATACTGTTACACTGAAGGAGCAAAGAAGCCAAGAGGTATAAGGAGAGCAGAGATTTGCTGATAGAGGGAGAGAGAATGAAAGGTTTTCGAGCTACTGTATCTGCGTTTGACCCAGATAAAACTTGAGGACAGATGTTTTTATGTCATTAGGGAAGGAGGGGTGGAGTGGAAAACAGATGTGCTACTCTCCCACCCAGTGGTGCTGTTTCCCTCCATGAGGAGACAATACTTACTGGGGTAACACTGCTTCTTTCCACCTTCTACGCACTACTCCCCTAGGCGAAGAGGGAGACATAATTTACTTAATTTGTGAATTTGATACACTGGGTGTTTATAGCCTACTCTTTCTCTTTCTTTCCTGTTGTGAATTCTCCTCTGTTATTTTTTTTTTTTAATTGTTAAGACAGGATTGATAAGACTGCTTAGTTTTGATTTTTGATAATACATAGAAGCTTTCTTTAACCCTTACTCTTTCTTTAGTTATTGTCTCCAGTGTTTACTTCAACCATAAAAAGATGATATTTTGGACTTAATTGATTTTTGTCTTATTTCTCAATTAGCTCCAAATTCAGCTAAGGAAGAGGTACCTTTACTTCCTGGTGCCCCTTAATTGATTTTCAGGAAACTTTTCTTCTAAGATAAGTGGCAAATGGTTGACAATAGAAGATGAAATATCTCCATATGTATCCAAATGAAAATTTAAGAGCATCTTGACCTTTTTGCCTTCAGATAGGAGATAAGAGTAAATGCTAGGAGGAGGGGTCAGGGTGCAGAATAGAATCTGATGAATCAAATGTGGACACGCAGGATAAGTACTGACTGGCATTTTTTCATCTAGTGGAGACAAGAATTTATTAAAATAGCTTTTCTTTTTAGTTTTTTTTAAATCAAGGTTGGCTAAGATTATAAAATTTTTTGTCACATTCTTTATCAGATTTCTGGTAATGGGTTTTTATCTTAAAAAAATTTTTTTTTGAAGTTGTTGTTACATACCTAGATATATATGGTATTTTTTATTGCTATTATTTCCAAGATGGCTTGGTAACTTACCAGGCAAGTACTTTATCCTAATTATCTTTTAATTTTGAAAAGATTTCAGTCCAAAGCAGGGGTTCCCCAATTTACTTTGTCTTCCTTAAGAACAATGAAATTGAAAGGCTAGTTAAAATAGCACCCACATANCTAATTATCTTTTAATTTTGAAAAGATTTCAGTCCAAAGCAGGGGTTCCCCAATTTACTTTGTCTTCCTTAAGAACAATGAAATTGAAAGGCTAGTTAAAATAGCGCCCACATAATAAAAACACACTTTGCATGTCTTTTTGTTGAAAGACAGGTAGGTAACAGTAATTTATGTTGGTGATATCAATTCTATGAAACCTTTACACCTTTAGTAAGTAGGCATTCTGACCCAGGAAATCTTTGCCATTCCTATTGTTAGGTAGGAATAGGAAAAAGAAGTCCAAGATGGTGGTGGCTAAAGGAAAGGGAAAAGCCTGGGAAAAGAGAACAAAGGAAAAACTGCCGACCTGAGTGAGAACTTCCTGTGGGACAAACACGCCCCCTTTCGGGCTGGCCCCGAATTGCACTGGGCAGGCTCAGTGGGGAGCCAGCATGGATTCAGGCCTCTTCTCTGAGGTCATAGGCCCTCATGCCTCATGTGTGTTCTGTTTCTTGTTTGCTGAATAAAACTCTGAGCTCTAAACTTTGCTGAATGAAACGCTGAGCTGTAACACTGATCTGCCATTTCAAGCCTTTGTTGCTGCGAGACAGAACCCAGGAAATTACACACACTCCCGACACTGTGAGTCCTAGGAAACAGAGCGCAAAGCATTAGGACAGGAGACGATTGGTATTTTCAGTAAGATAAAGGCGTATTTTCTTACAGAAATGTCTGTTTTAAAATTTTAACTCAAAAAAGAGTCTCACCTGTGTTGAAGTACCTTCATGCGAGTGGCATTTGCAGTTGAGAAAAGGTAAGAGCAGTGAAATGCGTTAAATGATCACTTTTTTGTCAGTAGGTTCTGATGCAAGGTATTCTGTTCAATTGGATATTTTATCCATTTTTGCTGGCATTAATTTCAGTCACAGTCACAGATCTCAAGTGTATTTTGCAGAATTTGGATAAGTGTATGCACTCATGTAACCAAAACCTCAATCAGGATACACAGCATCATCCAGTTTATCCCCCTTTCTCCCAGAGGCAATGGCTCCTCTGATTTCTTGCTTCATGGAATGATTTTGTTTGTTCTTGAACACTGTGGTATTGTGTTACACAATGAGTGAGTGAAAGTCGCTCAGCTCTTCGAGACACCTTGGACTATACAGTCCATGGAATTCTCCAGACATGAATACTGGAGTGGGTAGCCTTTCCCTTCTCCAGAGGATCTTCCCAACCCAAGGCTCAAACCCACGTTGCAGGCAGATTCTGTAACAACTGAGCCACAAGGGGGCCCTTATACAGTAGGTATGTTCTTATGTCTGGATTCTCCTACGAATAACGTTTTTGAGATTCATCCCTTTGCCTTGCATCAGAAGTTTGCTCTTTATTCCTGCATAATGCTCCATTGTGTGATTATGTTACAGTAGTTACAGTTTTATATTCTTTTTCCTATTGATGGATGACTGGATTGTTTACAGTTTTAGGTTATTATGAATGAGATTTCCATGAATATTCATGTATAAGTATTTTGGGAAACGTGTTTTTATTTATTTTGGGTAAATCCGTAGGAACAGAATTAATGGATCATAAGGTAGCCGTATTTATAATTTTATAAGACACTGCCTCATGATTCCATGTGCCATTGCTCTGCACTCTCTTCCACATTAAATGCTATCACACTTTAAACTCAGCCTTTCTAATGAGTATGAAGTGATATCTTCATTTCTCTTTCCTTGACGGTTATGCTGGACATAACCGTTCCAATGTACAGTTTTCTGAAGTATCAGGTCTTTTGCCCTTTTTTTAACTGACTTGTTTGATAATCATTGTAGTTTTTATTTGTAGGCATTGTTTAGATAATCTGGATCCAAGTATATGATTTATGTATTGCCAATATTTTCTCATTTTGTGATCTGATTTCTCATTTTCTTAATGGTGTCTTTCAATGAGCAGAAGTTTTAAGTCCAGTGAAATCAAGTTTATTATAATTTTTTATGGTTTGTTCTTNGTTTAGATAATCTGGATCCAAGTATATGATTTATGTATTGCCAATATTTTCTCATTTTGTGATTTGATTTCTCATTTTCTTAATGGTGTCTTTCAATGAACAGAAGTTTTAAGTCCAGTGAAATCAAGTTTATTATAATTTTTTATGGTTTGCTCTTTTTTTGTTCTACTTAGAAATCTTTTCCTAATTGGTTACAGGGATAAATATCACAGATATAATTGCCTATGTTTCCTTCAGTGAACGTTGTAGTATGATTTTTACTTCATAGTATGGTTTTTGCATTTTCTGTAATCTAGACTTGGTGTGTGTGTGTATGTATGTACACATGTATACACTAGCAAAACAAAACAAAAAAAAGCAATTTTCCTTTCCCCACTGAATTCCACTGACCTTTGTCAAAAGTTATTTGGGTCATTTATGGACTCTATTCCACTGATCTTTTGTCTTTATGTTAGTTCCAGACTATTATGATTACTTTAGCTTTAAAGTAAGTCCTGAAATCAGTTAATGTTAATCCTCTAACATGATGATTATTTTTCAAGATTTCTGAAGCTGGAATTCTTAATTATTATTACTTTGGACTTATTGAGAACCTCTATTTTTCTTCTGCTTTAACTGAAAAATGGCTATTTTGTGAATGGGTTATTGACAAATCCCAATATGTAAATATGCATACATCTTTCCACCGTGCTTCCTAGATGCAATGTGTGACATGCCATGAAAATGTCAAGTAACTGAGCACTTCTTTAGTTTTTGTGAAACAGGTTTCCTGACAAGTGTGCCATCTGCTGTTTCCAATTGCATTAAAGGTGATAAACTTCCTTTCTTTGTTCATTCAGTACATTCAGTGACAGGTACTCTAACTCAGTTGTTAATATACTCCTAACACAAGCACACATATTTGAATTACTGGATTTTAATTTCAAAGGCTATTTAAGCCTCAGAATTAATGATGAGTCTACACATGGCATCCATGAGTGCTGAATACTTTGTATATATTATTTCATTGTATTATTATCCCCATTTATAGATGATGACACTGTGCTTCAATGGCTGAGATAACATATCCCAGATAATAAGTGCATGGTGGAGAGAAGCCAGTATTTTAACCAGGTCCATCTGACTTCACAACAAGCTCTTAATATACCTTACTGCCTATTTCTCTATTTCAAACACTCTCTTAAAATAGTTGGTTCATAAAGGCTCTGATGAAATTTTCAAAGTTCAGTTCTCTTCTTATTAGAGTTTCTGTTGTAATACACAGGCACAGTTATAGGAGAATTAGAAAGAAACAAAATTAATAGTGTGTACTTGTCTAAAATGCAATACTGCCTCTTAGTGGGGTCTCTTTTCCATAACAACCTTTTCATTATCCCATGAGCCATTGGACAGTGTACTTCTCGTACTGCGTCCATGATTTCCTGCATATGCACACTTAAGTCTGGTTTAAAATTTCCTTTTTATTTTTTCCAGCTTTATTGAGATACAATTGACATATAACATTGTATAAGTTTAATATATACAATATGGCTTCATATGTGTACAAAATTTATTTTTCTTTCCTTTTCTGAGTCTTATCTCTGGATAAGACTTCTAATTTTATACCTCCAGGCTGGAAGAACATGAGCAATTGATATGCAATGTTCTTTCTCCCTTTTTTTTTTTTTCCTTTCTTTCTTTTTTTTTTTTTTTTTTTTTTTACTATGACAGATGATCAGTTACAAAAGCTGAAAGAAGTGGCCTGGTGCATTTTATTATCTTAGGTCTGCTCTTTGATTTTTTCAGAGATGTTCTTCATTATTTGGACACATATGCTCATATATGAGAAAGGATGTGTGTGTGCATGCACATATGGAAGAAAGCTCTGTGGAGCCCATATTTATCAACCAGTCCTAAAGTGTACACTTTATCCTTCCACTTCTGGGGCCATCCCAAACTCATTTCTGAGAATCCAAGATCTAAAAACACCTAAAATGTCTGAATCTGTGGACAATCAAGAGATGGGAAATCGACCCAGGAAATGCCTAGAGATAATGAAAGAGACTTAATTAATCAAGCTTATATCTGCCAGAGCTTTAAATAGACTATTTATTTGCCCAGTCACAGGCCAAGTATGAACAACAACAAAAAAGAACAGCATATGGAATCATTCTAGCATAATGCTAGATGATCATGAAAAAAACTGGATTCATAGGCTTAACCACTGAATGGTAATATGAATTAGGTAAGTTCCGTGAACTCTATTAAAGAGATGGTAACACCTTTCTTGATTATAAGCTACTTGTGGATCAGGATAGAATCGATTACCCTATTGCATAGTAACAACTTGTAAAAACATCAATATGTCATTTAGTGTTTTTAACCTGTTGGACTGAGTATTCCCTCAAAATTATTTTTATAAAAAAGTATGCTAGTCTACATCTTTTTCATTGTATCTGGTAAAGTTTTCAATATATCATAACTATTGATTTTACATAAAGCTGCTATATCACACTTTTAATTATACCCAGTGAAATATAAGTATCATAGCAAATGAAAACACACTGATATCCATTTAAATAGTATATTTGTTACAAGCTCAATTTTAAGTTATTTTTTCTTCTTGAAATTTTTCTTTCCATTCACTTCTCCTACATAATTATTGTTGGTCCACAAAGCTGAAAACAAGATTAATGTACTTAAAGTTTTTATAAGTGATAAAACTTTACATGAAACACTTAGCAATTAGCTTAAGAGATGGTGCAAATGCTGTTTGATTAAGGGCCATTCAGGTTCTTCCTCAAGACCATTCGTGACCCCGGAATAGGTTAGATTTGGTTACTGTGTGCGCTCGCTGCAGTCGGTGCTATTTCTTTCTTAATGCTGTGAGTACCTTTTTATTGTTTCTTTCCCTGAGGATAAGGACCTTATCTTGTTCACTGTTTCATCTCTAAGGTCTAGTCTAGTTACAGGATAATAATAGATTCATCGTGAATTTTCAGTTGAATTTTCACTGAAGAGTCAGCAACTGAGGGGGACAGATTGACAGAGAACAGGAGTGAAGTATTATAAAACCCAGTGTTCAGATAAAGCACAGCTATTACAAGACATGGTTTATTGCAATTGCAAGATTTTGGAGAATAATTTTCAGTAGAAGGAAGTTAATGGACGTTAAAGTCTAGACAATTTAAGGACTGATGGTTAATGAAAAAGGAGAAGCAGTATAAGAAAAGAGAAATTTGGTGAAACTGGGATATATAGGGGTGGGGGCAAAGAAGCAAGAGTTTGGCTGACCACTCTAAACAGTGTTCTATAAGCAATACGGGGTGAATGAAAGGACTTCTCAGACAGTATAAGAAGCCAACTAAAATCAGAAAATCTGAATTATCAGTGGGCTGAAGTTCCATAGTTCTGTAACTTTCTCTGGAAGGGCCTAGGATGAAACCAAGATAATAAGAAGTATAAAAGAGGGGAAGTTCAGGATTTAAGACTGAAATAGTAGTGGGCTTCCCAGGTGGCATTGATGGTAAAGAATATCCCAGTGCAGGAGACATAAGAGATGAAGGGAAGGTTCAGTCCCTGGACTGGGAAGATCCCCTGGAGGGCATGGCAACCCACTCAGTATCCTTGCCTGGAGCATCCTCATAAACAGAGGAGTCTGGTGTGCTTATAGTCCATAGGACTGCAAAGAGTCAGAAATGACTGAAGCGACTTAGCATAGCACAGCAGAAGGATTAAGGAGGAAACAGGGTTGAGAACATTATTAAAGACCTTAAAGACCTTATCAGTAGAAGTATGGAAGATCTCAACACTTTGAGCAGGCTATTTCCAAGTATTAACAAGTCTAAAAGAAGATAACATTTCCTGCTGAAACTGCTGCTGCTTTTCCAAGCAAAATATGTTCTTCTCATGTCTTGAACATCAGCTGCCAGAGGGGGGAAAAAAATCTCAGAAAGCTCAACATTATGTACCAGTGTTCAAGCCAAAGCAGTGCTAAAATTACTGAATGAATCAAGATGAGCTCATTCGAGAACCATTTTAGAACACAGCTAGTCTTCCACCGATGTTTGAAGTGCAGTGAAGATTGTAGACTAAAAATATCAACCTCCTTTGATGCCATAGATTCTCTAGTCTGAGATGTATAACCAATACACGGGAACCCAAATTTCTCTCGGCAGTGGCTTTTATGTTGGATGTTTCAGGAAGGTGGGTTAAGATGTCTGTGAACTCAACTTTTAAGGGACTGGCAGATGGTGGTTACCTTAGCAACTGTAACAGTGTACTATACTTAGATGTTTCTCTCTGAGAGCTGATTGTAGAAACACTATCCTAGTGCTTAGATTCAGTAAAAAAAAAATGAATAAGAACATAAACTGAGGTAAGGGTTTATCATAAAGGTAACATTTCCAAATGACCATAGTTAAAGGAGAGCTTCATTTTTAGCTGTTTTTATTTAAGGTAATAATTAAAATTGGGAGTCAACATTTTAAATAATGCACCTATTTTTTACTACACAAATTTTATGTTGCAGTGAAATATTTCAATATTTTCAGAAATCATAGTAGGACTAATTATTGCCATTGTCAGCTGTTAGATTTCAGTTCAGTTCAGTCGCTCAGTCATGTCTGACTCTTTTTGATCCCATGAATCGCAGCACTCTAGGCCTCCCTGTCCATCATCAATCCCGCAGTTCACCCAAACCCATGTGCATCAAGTCGGTGATGCCATCCAGCCATCTCATCCTCTGTCGTCCCCTTCTCCTCCTGCTCCCCAATCCCTCCTAGCATCAGGGTCTTTTCTAATGAATCAAGTTNCCTTAAAGACCTTATCAGTAGAAGTATGGAAGATCTCAACACTTTGAGCAGGCTATTTCCAAGTATTAACAAGTCTAAAAGAAGATAACATTTCCTGCTGAAACTGCTGCTGCTTTTCCAAGCAAAATATGTTCTTCTCATGTCTTGAACATCAGCTGCCAGAGGGGGGAAAAAAATCTCAGAAAGCTCAACATTATGTACCAGTGTTCAAGCCAAAGCAGTGCTAAAATTACTGAATGAATCAAGATGAGCTCATTCGAGAACCATTTTAGAACACAGCTAGTCTTCCACCGATGTTTGAAGTGCAGTGAAGATTGTAGACTAAAAATATCAACCTCCTTTGATGCCATAGATTCTCTAGTCTGAGATGTATAACCAATACACGGGAACCCAAATTTCTCTCGGCAGTGGCTTTTATGTTGGATGTTTCAGGAAGGTGGGTTAAGATGTCTGTGAACTCAACTTTTAAGGGACTGGCAGATGGTGGTTACCTTAGCAACTGTAACAGTGTACTATACTTAGATGTTTCTCTCTGAGAGCTGATTGTAGAAACACTATCCTAGTGCTTAGATTCAGTAAAAAAAAATGAATAAGAACATAAACTGAGGTAAGGGTTTATCATAAAGGTAACATTTCCAAATGACCATAGTTAAAGGAGAGCTTCATTTTTAGCTGTTTTTATTTAAGGTAATAATTAAAATTGGGAGTCAACATTTTAAATAATGCACCTATTTTTTACTACACAAATTTTATGTTGCAGTGAAATATTTCAATATTTTCAGAAATCATAGTAGGACTAATTATTGCCATTGTCAGCTGTTAGATTTCAGTTCAGTTCAGTCGCTCAGTCATGTCTGACTCTTTTTGATCCCATGAATCGCAGCACTCTAGGCCTCCCTGTCCATCATCAATCCCGCAGTTCACCCAAACCCATGTGCATAAAGTCGGTGATGCCATCCAGCCATCTCATCCTCTGTCGTCCCCTTCTCCTCCTGCTCCCCAATCCCTCCTAGCATCAGGGTCTTTTCTAATGAATCAAGTTTCGCATGAGGTGGCCAAAGTATTGGAGTTTCAGCCTCAGCATCAGTCCTTCCAATGAACACCCAGGACTGGTCTCCTTTAGGATGGACCGGTTGGATCTCCTTGCAGTCCAAGGGACTCTCAAGAGTCTTCTCCAACACCACAGTTCAAAAGCATCAATTCTTCGCTGCTCAGCTTTCTTCACAGTCCAGCTCTCACATCCATACATGGGCACTGGAAAAACCGTAGCCTTTACTAGATGGACCTTTTTTTTTTTTCCCATTTGCCATTATGAAATGAAATTGAATAATCACTAATATTGAGCCATTTTCTCCTTCTCAGATAAGTGGTTCTCATACTTCAAGGTATGTTAACATTCAGATTTATCAGGTTCTTCAGGAGCCACCTGTATAAAGTAATTTATGGAACTTGATAAAATGCAGATTTTCAGGTCCCTTTCTCAAGTATTCAGTGGGGCTGAATTGTTTTCAGTTTCACAAGTGATTCTGATGCAGATGGTGCCCAGACACCACTTGGGAAGCAAACTGTCTCAGTGTGATGCCCCGGAGAGGTCTTGGGTCACTTTGACAAATGAGAGACTCCAAAAGAGGCAGATAAACCTAGTGTGGATTATATGCGGCTGGAAACAATAAAAGTACTACTCAAATGTCTAGAAAACTACATCCATTCTTGTAAAGGATAATGTTTAGTTACCATTTCTAACAAGGTAATTAAAAACCAATAAATATTTGGAAGATGTTTTATACTTTGTAAACGTCATTCCAATATAAATATATTTTAAATTCCTGAAACTTAACATTTTAAAATTTCTTTCTGTTGTCAAAGGCATGCTTATCTCATTTCTGCTGCATATGGGGCAATATGGTGGAGTGGAAAGAGCCTGGGCTGTGCAGCCAGACGGCTGTGCTTGCCATTCTCAACTCTGTCATGTAACAGAAGGATATTAGGCAAGTTATCTGCTTTTGTAGAACATCGCTATTTGCCTTTGTTAAAGTGGAGGTTATCTTAACTACAATCCTGAATGCTTCTGAATAATAAGTAATAAAATATATGTGTGATACCTAGAGTAATATTCACTTATAAATTTCCTCCCTTTCCTCCCTTTCTCATTAAAAAAGGAACACTTATTCAGTGTGAATGATATTCTGAGTTTGTTTCAGATATTCACTTATAAGTTTCCCCTCTTTCCTCCCTTTCTCATTAAAAAAGGAACACTTATTCAGTGTGAATGATATTCTGAGTTTGTGTCAGTAGTTCACATTGCTAAAATTAAAATCAAAGTCTTAAACTGTATCTACATCTTAGTAATAAATTATGTTCTAAATTTGTTTTCTTTCATGCAGTTTGTCAATTATATCCACTATCTTCCTCACATTAATCTCCCAGATCTGAGCCAAACTAATACTATTTTTACATAAATAATATGATTATTTAAAAAGATCCTAAATGAAATAATATTGGAAAATTATTTTTGAATCTCAATTATATTAAAAAGAAGAAATAGCATTTCAGGAAGCTAAAGTAGAATCAATCCATTACTCTTTGTTTTCCCAACACCTGCAACATTACTTAGTGCATGGAGTGAAGAATCAGTCAAGCCTTGATAAATGAAAAATGAATGAGATTAAATGAAGGCCTCACTTTAGTAGAGAAGACAGTTGGCTACTGTTGTGCATCTAATAAAAGGAAGCAAGTAATATTATTCTGATAAGAATCACATGAGTGAACATCTTTCTTCTCATGTTTGTTTTAAAATTAAGAGCATTTAAAATAGCACTTAAAAATACGCAGTTACAGTTTTGAAGTAAAAATAAAGATGGAGCAGAGAAAACCAAATGGTTAAATATTCTAAGATGGGGCAGCAGGTGGCCAGTTGGTCAGGGGGGACTTGACCATCCTAGAGCAAGTTCTTTTAGCCATTAACAGCTCAGTTATTGTCAGGAATTGTGGCTTTAGAAGTCAATTATGGTGTGACATTCCCTTGTAAATGGCATTCTTTATTTCTGCTTGGTTTATCTGAATCTTTAATAGTTTCCCTATCACAGTGGCAACTTAGATGGCGGGGTCTGGCATCACCTCTATAGAAAGTAGTAGAGTGTGATTTCCTGAGCGGAAGTCCCCACAAAACATGTAAGATGGAATTTTGGGTACTATTCTGAAGCTGAAAGTGATTCTTTGAAAAAATAAATAATTTGTCTCATACTTTTAATTAAAAGTCTTATTACTTCTGTGTTTTATTTATTTTAATTTGTTAATATGAATACAACTTCATATGAATGGCTGGGTTTCATGATAATGACCCTTAATGATAAATGTAGCTTTTCCTTTTTTGAATTTTCATGTAATGCAGTACCTATATTAAGCGGTATCTTACTGTGGTTTCCATTTTTGAGTGATTGCTAATATAAATGAGATATAATCCTATGAGGTTGGTTATTACATTGCCATTTATAGATGAAATCATTGAGGTTCAAAAAGTAACTTGTCCCACATTGTGATTGGAGAATCTGGGATTTGAACTCAGATCTGTCAGAATTCAAAGTACTTAAGGTCTTACCCATATTACTTTATTACATCAAATTTTAATAAACACACACACATATATTTAACTTATTAAACTCTAAGTTCATTTAATACAGGGACTGTGCCTTGTACCTGATGGTATCACCATTAGCAACGATGCCAAATGTTCATCTACAGTGCTGACTGTCCCTCTGTATTTGTATTAAGCTTTCTCCAGGGATTTGAGTACACAGCCTAGTTGGGAAATTTCTTTGCCTAATATTGTGTCTGAAATAAACATTACATTGGAATATGTGAATGAAAGACAAGAATAGGAGGGCTGAAAGTATGACATTTATCTGTTTATGTAATGATTCTATTATATAGGGATACAATGATTATATTTTAAAGATTTTATTTATGAGATATCCATAATGAGATATTCTACATTTATAGTTTTAGAATATAAGAACTCACTGCTATTTCTGAGAAATGGACTAGGACTCAAAGAACTTGGGTCAAAGGCACTGTTCCACCATTTAACAGCTCCATAGCATTTAGCAAAAAAAAATTTTCCCTGTAGCCTGTAGTGTGTCAAATTTGTAACGAGGAAATGGCATTATTACCAACCTTTATTGGTGGTAAGGATCAGATGAATTTGNGTTGTTCAGACATTTGTTAAAATGGCAAGGAAGACTTCATTCAGAACTGCTGTGATAGATGTCAAGATTTCACAATAAGGGGGCGAGATAGACTCAACTTGCATTCAAGGACAAGGAGGCATATTATAGTCAGTGGATACAAAAGACGGAGAAGAGGCATCGAGGGAAGGGGAGGATGCTTGCTGAAGCCAGGCGGAGTGGTCAGATATCAAGGGTGGACAGATCCTCACTAAATGGACCCAGTAGAATTGATGCTACAGCTGAGCTTGGCAGACCGATGACAGGGCCCAAGGACAAGGTCTGGTCAAGAGGCCTTAGAGCAACCTGTTTAAGGTTTGATTAGAGTCTTTGTCAATTTCTAATGCTTTAATCTTCTTCATGGTTCTGTTCATGTGTTTCCCAAACTGATGGCTCTCTGAACTAAATGTGGTGTATAGTGAGAGTTAGTGATTTATAGACTTTGGAATCATAAACAACCAGAGATCAAAACATATATACCCCCAGCTTACTAGGCTACCACAGATAGGTTACTCTAAACAGGATGTAGAATAGTACCTAATATATAAAGTTAAGCTAGGCTAGGGTGTGCTCTTCATGGCCCCATGGACTGTAGCCCCACCAGGCTTCTCTGTCCATAGAATTTCACAGGCAAAAATACTAGAGGGAGTTACCATTTCCTCGTCCAGGGGATGTTCCTGACCCAGAGAGAGACTTGCAACTCTTGCATCTCCTGCATTGCCTGGCAGATTCTTTACCACCAGAGCCAGCTGGGAAGCCCTATCTAATATATAAGGAAATGAAATTATATGTGTATTGAGTAGAAGAGATATTTAATGATAAAATGCATGTAAAACAGTCAATTGTCTGGCACCTAGTAAACACACAGTTCAGTTCAGTTCAGTCGCTCAGTCATGTCCGACTCTTTGCGACCCCATGAATCGCAGCATGCCAGGCCTCCCTGTTCATCACCATCTCCCAGAGTTAGTAAACATACAATAAATATAATTTTTGATCAAATCTCCAAATTATCTAGGAGCTTGTCCCCTACTGGAATGTAGGTTTTTTAAAGACACAACTTTGTCTGTTTTGATGCCAGTGTATTTCCTAAAACAGTACTCCTAAAGAAATACATATTTATTGAATGAATATAAAACTCACATATCATCAGTATAGAAATTAAAAGGAAGAAAACCTATGGCTACTACTTCCCAAAAAAGATCTGCTCCCACTTTAAATAATCTGGGCCTGTAGCCCAAAAAGACAACCTTTGCCCATGTAACACTATTACTGGATTTGTTTTGAATTAAGGTGAGCCTTCTTGGATTTAAAAGGGGGGCCTCTGGTCAACAGCCAGTAAGAAATGGAGTCCTCAGTCCAACAGCTTGGAAGGAACTGAATTTTGCTGACAACCGTGTGACTTTGGAAACAGATTTTTCCCCAGTTGAGCCTTCAGGTGAGACCCCAGCCCTGGACAATGCCTTCAGTACAGCCTTGGATGGACCCCGAAGCAGAGTCTAGTCTGCCTGGTCGCCTGACACTGGGAATTGTGAAATAATAAGCGTTTTATTTTGAGCCACTCAATTTGTGATTCGTTTAGCAGAAATAAGGGATTAATACATCAGGCTAGCCTTTGGAGAAAGTAGAAGAGGAAGTAAGTAGAACAGTGTTGTCTGTACCCCCTGATCTTCCCCATCTTCCCCTGGAACCTGCGTCTGCCTCGGGCATGGCTCTCCATAGCTGGGTGTTCTTGGTAACAAGCGCTGAGACAAACTCCTCATGCTGCAGCACATTTTGTTCTAGGCAGCTAGCCTCTCCTAGCCACGTCCTGGGTTTTGAACTGTAGGTGTAGGGTAGAAAGGAGGTGGTGCTCATGGGCCTCTCTTACCATTCACAGGATAAGAAGCACTAAGGAGAATTTTCAGGTGTTTCCACGTTCACTCTTGGCAGTAAGGTATGATGCCATTTATCAGAGAGCCCAGTAGTTACTGGAGTACAAGGGTACTTGAATGCCATCCATACTTCCTGAATTTTCTGTAAGATCTGTGACCAACACAGAAAGCCCCTTAGCTGGGTGCTTCCTGCATTTAGAAAGTTTTTCTGGCTTCCTAACAAGTGGCACTAGCTCCATCCTAGGAAGGAATTTCTGGTAAGTCATGAACCTTTCCCTAAAGATATTTTTAAAATTCCCAAACATACCTAGAGCGGCTTTTCTGTGTTTTTTTCTGAGTGAGAATCTTGCAGTTCTCTAGGAGATGCATGATGTGACGCTCTCGTTCTTTCTTCTTTTAGGCATGTGGCAAGACTCTGAGCGTGTTGAGTGCAGGGACCCTTCCTCTTTCTTCCTGTTATCCCTGGTGACTGCTTGTGTGCCTGAGACATGAGAGATGCAAATACATTTGCTGGCTGAGTAATGACATGGAGTGGTGTGTGGCTAGGCTTCCTACACTATGTGTTCACCTGTTGATAGTCTGATGTTGCTTGAATACAAGCATCATGGAAGAGATTGTGCTTTATTACTAACTCATGTCCATTGCACTGTTATTTCCAGCTACTGCTAATTCATTTAACTCATTATGCTTATTGGCTTCATCTTTGGTTACACAATTGAAAGGTTCTTGTGGGATCCTCCCTCTGGAAGCTGACTCCCTTAGTACAGAGCTGTGTATTTCTGATTCTGACCCAGTTTCTGTCTCCCAGAGGAGTCAGCACATCTTGGTATCCTTCTCCTAGCCTGGAGGAGTCTGGGTTGTGTAATTAACTCCCACACTCCTCTGATCTTCCAGCCACCTGTTCGTCCTGGCTTCCTTGAGCCCATCACTCTCCCAGCCCTCTCTGTGCCTCTAGATGCATCATCCCTGTGTTGTCATGCATCTTTTCTTCCTTCTCCCTATAGTTGCCCTCATGCTTGTCTTGGGGCACCTCCTAACAGGGATGAGCAGGCTGAAAGGGCTGAAATAAAGCAGAGTAGCTAAAATCAGGGACAGTGGAGTCAGACTCTTCTAGATGTAGATCTGGATTCCTTGTGAGTTGTATACATAACCAAGTTGATTAATCTCAGTCTTTTCATCTGTAAAAGGAAGATGATGATTCTTTATTTTTTGGCCCCAAGTTCCATTTCCCACATTAAGCTGCCAGAGATGTCCTTTTAATTTCATATTTTCACAGTTTCAGAATTGTATGAACTCATGGATTTGTATTTCACTTTGACTCATTCCCTTAATCTCTCATGCATTAAATAAAATTTGAGTTAAGTGCCTGCATATGGCAAATTTATGTCACATGTCATGAATAAAAGGAGTAATGAGAGGTTATTCCTGACCTCAGAGTACTTACAGACTAGAATGAAAGGAATAAAATCAAATATAGGACCATAAGGTAAGAAATAAAATATGTGACAAGAGCTTGAGAAGAAAGAGATGGCAATGGTGAGTTAGGGATTAAGGGCTTTCCAAAAGAAGTGATAGATGGTTGAACTGGACCTTGAAAAGTGAGAAGGAATTTATAAGTTAAAAAGCATGAGAGATTAGAGTCCAGTTACAGAATTTTCTTTTTGATCAATACACATATAAATAGTCCTATATCCACCACATGGCAATCCACTCCATATTCTTGCCTGGAGAATCCCCATTGACAGAGGAGCCTGGTGGGCTAAGTCCACAGGGTCACAGAGTTGGACATGACTAAGCAACTTAGGAAACATAGCACATATCCACCACAACAAAATAAGTATTCCTTATAATCTAGAGCATCCCCTATTCATACAGTTTTCTCATCTCATCTCATCTTTGATCCCTTTCTCCTTTCCTAGCTCCTGGCAACAATTGATCTGTTTTCTGTCTCAATTTTTTTTTTTTTAATTCTACAATGTTATATAAGTGAAATTGTTGCTTAGTTGCTAAATCATGTCCAACCCTTTTGCAGCCTCATGGACTGTATCCATGGCTCTTCTGTCCATGGGATTTCCCAGGCAAGAATACTGAACTAAGTTGCCATTTTTTTCTCTGGTCATCTTCCCAACGCAGGGATCAAACTTGCACCTCCTGCACTGCAGACGGATTCTCTATCACTGAGCGACCAGGAAAGCCTGTAAGGGGAATTATGGAGTATTTAAGATTGAGTCTCCTTTTACTTAACATATTTTTGAAGTTCATCCATGTATTGCAAATATCAGTAATTTATTTACTTTTATTGTGGAAGAGTATTCCATTTATCACAATTCATTTACCCATTCATCAGTTGTGGTTATAGGGTTTATCCTTGATATTTATATATTCTGAATAA
>SJYW01029347.1:284066-323868 GCA_006410735.1 Raphicerus campestris
ACTTCTAGATCTGTGTTTCCCATGAACAAGGACAACTGTAACTGTGCCTTAAAGTAGGAGCCCAAATAATAGGCCACGAGAACAGCTTGTCATCCTTTGATCTACAAGCCTTGTAGCTGGTAGTCCAGTCTGTAAACTAGGAATCACTTGGACTAGCATCATTACCTAGAATCAACTGAATGACTACTTTGTGACTATGCCATTCGTGCTCACCGTGGAACCACTTACAGGTGGAGGCTCCTTTACTGGCAATCTGTTATTTATTATGGCTTCTAGTTACTTTCTGAATACTCTGAGAACTCCTATTAGAATTAGCCCTTAGTCAAGGCTATGGTTTTTCCAGTAGTCATGTATGGATGTGAGAGTGGGACTATAAATAAGTTGAACACCAAAGAATTGATGCTTTTGAACTGTGGTGTTGAAGAAGACTCTTGAGAGTCCTTTGGACTGCAAGGAGATCCACCTAGTCCATCCAAAAGGAGATCAGTCCTGGGTGATCATTGGAAGGAGTGATGTTGAAACTGAAACTCCAGTACTTTGGCCACCTGATGGGAAAAGCTGACTCATTTGAAAAGACCCTGATGCTGGGAAAGATCAAGGGCAGGAGGAGAAGGGGACAACAGAGGATGAGATGGTTGGATGGCATCACCGACTCAATGGACATGATTCTGAGTAAACTCCGGGAGTTGGTGATGGACAGGGAGGCCTGGTGTGCTGAGGTTCATGGAATCGCAGAGTTGGACACAACTGAGCGACTGAACTGAACTGTTTTGCTGGAGTCATGTGGCTGAACAGAACATTTTACTTATTCTTATGCTATTAGGCAACACCTGTTACCGTCTTTCATACCTGATTAGCCTTGAAAATACCAGGCTTGTGGTATTATTGTCCTGGTAGCTATGCTCACAAAAAATATCCATTTTATCTCCTGCTTTAGACTTGCACTCTTCTCCCCGAAAGACATTATGCCCTATTGCTTTCTGGATTGCAGAATTTAGTTTATTCCTCTAGGTACCCTTTTTTAATTCCCTTCAAATGAAAGAGCACCTGCCTCTGCTTACAATCTTTAATTCCGAGTGACACGACGTTCTAATAGGATATATGAAAAATACTTAGGGTACTGTGTCTCTTAGCAGCAGAATAATTGGGACACCATGCAGGTCCCTGAGGTTTTGCTACTGCAGTGCAATTCCCCACTCTCTCCTTATTGTCAAGGTTTATAGTGTTTGTGATCTCTGTTCCTAGATATCTCAGTTTTCTCTTCCAGAATCCTTGTACCTCCAATAGAATTCTGTGATCAAATGTCGTCATGGCTAATATTTTTTACCCCAGGGATGGTTATAAAAAGAGTCCCTCCTTTTTCTGAGTCTGTAATCTGTCATACACAACAGCCAATTTCAGTGTCCATACCACATGTTTACAAATAAAAACCAACTGCCAGACTTCCTTTACGTGAGTGGCCTCTCTTAGAGCCATCTCTGGTTTGCCTAGCCCTCCTTGATGCTTATATACTTAATGTTTTTTAAAGAAAAAGTTGTTCAGACATTTGTTAAAATGGCAAGGAAGACTTCATTCAGAACTGCTGTGATAGATGTCAAGATTTCACAATAAGAGGGCGAGATAGACTCAACTTTGAATGCAGCAAGGACAAGGAGGGGTATTATAGTCAGTGGATACAAAAGACGGAGAAGAGGCATAGAGGGAAGGGGAGGATGCTTGCTGAAGCCAGGCGGAGTGGTCAGATATCAATGGTGGACGGATCCTCACTAAATGGACCCAGTAGAATTGATGCTACAGCTGAGCTTGGCAGACTGATGACAGGGCCCAAGGACAAGGTCTGGTCAAGAGGCCTTAGAGCAACCTGTTTAAGGTTTGATTAGAGTCTTTGTCAATTTCTAATGCTTTAATCTTCTTCATGGTTCTGTTCGTGTGTTTCCCAAACTGATGGCTCTCTGAACTAAATGTGGTGTATAGTGAGAGTTAGTGATTTATAGACTTTGGAATCATAAACAACCAGAGATCAAAACATATATACCCCCAGCTTACGAGGCTACCACAGATAGGTTTCTCTAAACAGGATGTAGAATAGTACCTAATATATAAAGTTAAGCTAGGCTAGGGTGTGCTCTTCGTGGCTCCATGGACTGTAGCCCCACCAGGCTTCTCTGTCCATAGAATTTCACAGGCAAAAATACTAGAGTGAGTTACCATTTCCTTGTCCAGGGGATGTTCCTGACCCAGAGAGAGACTTGCAACTCTTGCATCTCCTGCATTGCTTGGCAGATTCTTTACCACCAGATCCAGCCAGGAAGCCCTATCTAATATATAAGGAAATCANAATACTAGAGGGAGTTACCATTTCCTCGTCCAGGGGATGTTCCTGACCCAGAGAGAGACTTGCAACTCTTGCATCTCCTGCATTGCCTGGCAGATTCTTTACCACCAGAGCCAGCTGGGAAGCCCTATCTAATATATAAGGAAATGAAATTATATGTGTATTGAGTAGAAGAGATATTTAATGATAAAATGCATGTAAAACAGTCAATTGTCTGGCACCTAGTAAACACACAGTTCAGTTCAGTTCAGTCGCTCAGTCATGTCCGACTCTTTGCGACCCCATGAATCGCAGCATGCCAGGCCTCCCTGTTCATCACCATCTCCCAGAGTTAGTAAACATACAATAAATATAATTTTTGATCAAATCTCCAAATTATCTAGGAGCTTGTCCCCTACTGGAATGTAGGTTTTTTAAAGACACAACTTTGTCTGTTTTGATGCCAGTGTATTTCCTAAAACAGTACTCCTAAAGAAATACATATTTATTGAATGAATATAAAACTCACATATCATCAGTATAGAAATTAAAAGGAAGAAAACCTATGGCTACTACTTCCCAAAAAAGATCTGCTCCCACTTTAAATAATCTGGGCCTGTAGCCCAAAAAGACAACCTTTGCCCATGTAACACTATTACTGGATTTGTTTTGAATTAAGGTGAGCCTTCTTGGATTTAAAAGGGGGGCCTCTGGTCAACAGCCAGTAAGAAATGGAGTCCTCAGTCCAACAGCTTGGAAGGAACTGAATTTTGCTGACAACCGTGTGACTTTGGAAACAGATTTTTCCCCAGTTGAGCCTTCAGGTGAGACCCCAGCCCTGGACAATGCCTTCAGTACAGCCTTGGATGGACCCCGAAGCAGAGTCTAGTCTGCCTGGTCGCCTGACACTGGGAATTGTGAAATAATAAGCGTTTTATTTTGAGCCACTCAATTTGTGATTCGTTTAGCAGAAATAAGGGATTAATACATCAGGCTAGCCTTTGGAGAAAGTAGAAGAGGAAGTAAGTAGAACAGTGTTGTCTGTACCCCCTGATCTTCCCCATCTTCCCCTGGAACCTGCGTCTGCCTCGGGCATGGCTCTCCATAGCTGGGTGTTCTTGGTAACAAGCGCTGAGACAGCCTCCTCATGCTGCAGCACATTTTGTTCTAGGCAGCTAGCCTCTCCTAGCCACGTCCTGGGTTTTGAACTGTAGGTGTAGGGTAGAAAGGAGGTGGTGCTCATGGGCCTCTCTTACCATTCACAGGATAAGAAGCACTAAGGAGAATTTTCAGGTGTTTCCACGTTCACTCTTGGCAGTAAGGTATGATGCCATTTATCAGAGAGCCCAGTAGTTACTGGAGTACTAGGGTACTTGAATGCCATCCATACTTCCTGAATTTTCTGTAAGATCTGTGACCAACACAGAAAGCCCCTTAGCTGGGTGCTTCCTGCGTTTAGAAAGTTTTTCTGGCTTCCTAACAAGTGGCACTAGCTCCATCCTAGGAAGGAATTTCTGGTAAGTCATGAACCTTTCCCTAAAGATATTTTTAAAATTCCCAAACATACCTAGAGCGGCTTTTCTGTGTTTTTTTCTGAGTGAGAATCTTGCAGTTCTCTAGGAGATGCATGATGTGACGCTCTCGTTCTTTCTTCTTTTAGGCATGTGGCAAGACTCTGAGCGTGTTGAGTGCAGGGACCCTTCCTCTTTCTTCCTGTCATCCCTGGTGACTGCTTGTGTGCCTGAGACATGAGAGATGCAAATACATTTGCTGGCTGAGTAATGACATGGAGTGGTGTGTGGCTAGGCTTCCTACACTATGTGTTCACCTGTTGATAGTCTGATGTTGCTTGAATACAAGCATCATGGAAGAGATTGTGCTTTATTACTAACTCGTGTGCATTGCACTGTTATTTCCAGCTACTGCTAATTCATTTAACTCATTATTTATGCTTATTGGCTTCATCTTTGGTTACACAATTGAAAGGTTCTTGCAGGATCCTCCCTCTGGAAGCTGACTCCCTTAGTACAGAGCTGCGTATTTCTGATTCTGACCCAGTTTCTGTCTCCCAGAGGAGTCAGCACGTNTTGAATACAAGCATCATGGAAGAGATTGTGCTTTATTACTAACTCATGTCCATTGCACTGTTATTTCCAGCTACTGCTAATTCATTTAACTCATTATGCTTATTGGCTTCATCTTTGGTTACACAATTGAAAGGTTCTTGTGGGATCCTCCCTCTGGAAGCTGACTCCCTTAGTACAGAGCTGTGTATTTCTGATTCTGACCCAGTTTCTGTCTCCCAGAGGAGTCAGCACGTCTTGGTATCCTTCTCCTAGCCTGGAGGAGTCTGGGTTGTGTAATTAACTCCCACACTCCTCTGATCTTCCAGCCACCTGTTCGTCCTGGCTTCCTTGAGCCCATCACTCTCCCAGCCCTCTCTGTGCCTCTAGATGCATCATCCCTGTGTTGTCATGCATCTTTTCTTCCTTCTCCCTATAGTTGCCCTCATGCTTGTCTTGGGGCACCTCCTAACAGGGATGAGCAGGCTGAAAGGGCTGAAATAAAGCAGAGTAGCTAAAATCAGGGACAGTGGAGTCAGACTCTTCTAGATGTAGATCTGGATTCCTTGTGAGTTGTATACATAACCAAGTTGATTAATCTCAGTCTTTTCATCTGTAAAAGGAAGATGATGATTCTTTATTTTTTGGCCCCAAGTTCCATTTCCCACATTAAGCTGCCAGAGATGTCCTTTTAATTTCATATTTTCACAGTTTCAGAATTGTATGAACTCATGGATTTGTATTTCACTTTGACTCATTCCCTTAATCTCTCATGCATTAAATAAAATTTGAGTTAAGTGCCTGCATATGGCAAATTTATGTCACATGTCATGAATAAAAGGAGTAATGAGAGGTTATTCCTGACCTCAGAGTACTTACAGACTAGAATGAAAGGAATAAAATCAAATATAGGACCATAAGGTAAGAAATAAAATATGTGACAAGAGCTTGAGAAGAAAGAGATGGCAATGGTGAGTTAGGGATTAAGGGCTTTCCAAAAGAAGTGATAGATGGTTGAACTGGACCTTGAAAAGTGAGAAGGAATTTATAAGTTAAAAAGCATGAGAGATTAGAGTCCAGTTACAGAATTTTCTTTTTGATCAATACACATATAAATAGTCCTATATCCACCACATGGCAATCCACTCCATATTCTTGCCTGGAGAATCCCCATTGACAGAGGAGCCTGGTGGGCTAAGTCCACAGGGTCACAGAGTTGGACATGACTAAGCAACTTAGGAAACATAGCACATATCCACCACAACAAAATAAGTATTCCTTATAATCTAGAGCATCCCCTATTCATACAGTTTTCTCATCTCATCTCATCTTTGATCCCTTTCTCCTTTCCTAGCTCCTGGCAACAATTGATCTGTTTTCTGTCTCAATTTTTTTTTTTTTAATTCTACAATGTTATATAAGTGAAATTGTTGCTTAGTTGCTAAATCATGTCCAACCCTTTTGCAGCCTCATGGACTGTATCCATGGCTCTTCTGTCCATGGGATTTCCCAGGCAAGAATACTGAACTAAGTTGCCATTTTTTTCTCTGGTCATCTTCCCAACGCAGGGATCAAACTTGCACCTCCTGCATTGCAGACAGATTCTCTATCACTGAGCGACCAGGAAAGCCTGTAAGGGGAATTATGGAGTATTTAAGACTGAGTCTCCTTTTACTTAAAATATTTTTGAAGTTCATCCATGTATTGCAAATATCAGTAATTTATTTACTTTTATTGTGGAAGAGTATTCCATTTATCACAATTCATTTACCCATTCATCAGTTGTTGTTATAGGGTTTATCCTTGATATTTATATATTCTGAATAAAACTGTCTTGAACATTTGCATACAGATTGTTTTGTAGATGTATATTTACATTTTTTTTTGGTAAACATCTAGGAGTGAGCTCACTGAGTCATATGGCAAGGTATGTTTAACTTTATAAGAAATCATCAAAATTTTGCAAAATATTTGTAACACTTTCCTTTTCTGCACACAAACTTAGGAGAGTTCAAATTCCTGAGAGAACAAGTCCAGTTGGCCTGGTTTCAGACATATATGCACACCTTGGTCAGGAGAGGGTAGAATTCCTTTTTTGAGAATTCTAAAAAGTTAAAAATCATTGAAACAGCAGTAATTTTGTAAATAAAGCATGATCCTGACAATAGGAGAATCATTTGTGAGCAGAAGGAAATGGATGTTTTCTGCAGAAGAAATCACTTTAAAATGCTGCAAAAGTAAAAAGACAGTTGGGCCACAGGATTTTATTTTAATGCTACTAATCTTGCCAACAGTCGCTTGCATTACTTCCTGCACAAACTCTGACTTCTCCTAGTGTCATTCCTCTCACTTGTAGTGCTAGAAGAATGGAATGGATGATCTTGGTGAGATCCCTGCCATTTTGAAATNGATCCTGACAATAGGAGAATCATTTGTGAGCAGAAGGAAATGGATGTTTTCTGCAGAAGAAATCACTTTAAAATGCTGCAGAAGTAAAAAGACAGTTGGGCCACAGGATTTTATTTTAATGCTACTAATCTTGCCAACAGTCACTTGCATTACCTCCTGCACAAACTTTGACTTCTCCAAGTGTCATTCCTTTCACTTGTAGTGCTAGAAGAATGGAATGGATGATCTTGGTGAGATCCCTGCCATTTTGAAATTAATCTGTCATAGAATATCAATTAAACATGTATCAAATGAACACATTAAAATAATGTTCAAGTGAGATCTTTTCTATTCTGTTTTCATGTCCCTGGTTCATTGTTGCGTTTACGTTGGATAAAGAACTTTCTTTTCTATTAGTTTGTTCTTGTTTAGTCAGAGTCGTGCTGGATTCTTTGCAACCCTGTGAACTGCAGCAAGCCAGGCGTCCCTGTCCTTTGCTATCTCCTGTAGTTTGTGCAAACTCATGTCCGTTGAGCTGCTGATGCCATCCCACCATCTCATCTTCTGTTGCCCCCTTCTCCTCCTGCCCTCAGTCTTTCCCAGCATCAGGGTCTTTTCCAATGAGTCAGCTCTTCACATTAGATGGCCAAAGTATTGGAGCTGTTGGTTTTATTAATATTTAAATCTATTTAAAAGCTTTAAGATTAGAGACCTGCTTGTGTGTATTCATGCATATATCTATGTAGCACTTAAAAATAATTGAGAAGTGATTCACATAGATTGGATTACTAGCAGTAGTGCCAATCTGGAGTTTATAAGGTATTGTTAACAAAGCTTACACACTTTGAAAAACAAACAAAAGCTACCATATCCCAAATGCTATTTGGTTCAGCCGCTCTGATTCCTATTTGATTTCCTAAATAATATTGGGTACACATTCTTTGGAAATCCCATGATAATCCAACAATTGTTGCTCTTAAATCCTTTGAAAGAATTCATGTAATTCCATAAAAACTGCCATATAAATAGCAAAAATTGCCAGCTTTTTTTCAGGGGAAAACACTCCTGTTAACGAGTCAGTGGATTTTTGTATACTCATTAATAGCTAAGGGTAACAATAATAAAAAGCCAGCTCTAAATATTTGCTAAAGTAAAGTGAACTGGACTGCATTGTAACAAACTGGACATTAGTAAACTAGATTGGCTAAACGTGTATTCCAAAAAAAGTCTAAATAACTATAAAGAAATTGTATAAGGGATNCTCATTAATAGCTAAGGGTAACAATAATAAAAAGCCAGCTCTCAATATTTGCTAAAGTAAAGTGAACTGGACTGCATTGTAACAAACTGGACATTAGTAAACTAGATTGGCTAAAAGTGTATTCCAAAAAATGTCTAAATAACTATAAAGAAATTGTGTAAGGGTTTTTTTTATTTCCCATGTTGCAAAGAGCCTTCTTCTGTCTGTTCTCTGACTTATACTATCAGCTCAAAGACCCTTAGCGTGTCTAGGACTTTCCCACTCATATTTGAGTTTCTTCTTCTTTCTAGGATATTTGAGTTTTAAATCTAGTTTATATTTTTTATATTTATAAGATTTTATGATCCATTTTAGGAACTTAATAGCACAATGTAAGTCATTTTTAATGTTCCAGAGACAGTGAAAAGCATAATGGAGAAATCTTTGCCCTAATATTACACTAACTATATTTCTATATTAGCTTAAAGGAGACGGTATGTTTATCATGTTTGCATATATATTAACCAGGAGTCTTTCTCTCATGATAGTGAAATAAATGATGTAAACTAGCTCAAACTGGCTTGAAATTCAGGGAATTTATTGGCTAACAAAACTCAGAAATTTAAAATTATAAAATGGCTTTAGACCCAGTCCCCCAAATTATATTTAAAATGTTATCTTTCCTTTTCTTTTTAAAATTAATTTATTNTATCATTCAAGTTCATATAGTAACAAATAAAGTTACCAGTGAATAAATCTAAATTCTCAATTTTTCTCTTGGACAAAAATTGTTAGAATCCTAAATTAGAGCTCCACATATCTAATATCCATCTAAACAGCTGTACTATTTATTCCTTCTTACCATGTGTAAGCCTCAACTTTCTTATCTGTCAAAAGGGAGATACAATTCCCACCACCCCGGATTTTGAATAATATTAAGTGGGATGAGGCAAACCCCATTAAATGAGATGAGGAAGGAAATTAGACACCTCATATTGACAGCAGAAATCCTATGGAATAAGGTTTTTAGGAAACTGCTTGTAACGTTTATTCTAAGGGAGCACTGTAATAAAAAGAGTAAAGCAACTGTGTTTTGCAGCTTGCTGAAAATTAAATGTATGTCTGTGCATGAGTGTGTATATATGTGTATGTATAGGGAATTATTGAATACCTCTGGATTTTATCCTTTTTTATTGTAATAAAAACACATGACATGGAATCTACTGTCAAATTTTTAAGTGTACAGTACAGTATTAACTATATGCACATTGTTGTATAGCAATGTCTAGAAGTTTCTCATCTTGAATGACCAAAACTGTATACTCACTGAACAGCGAGTTCTCATTTTCCTCCCCCCACCACCAGTCTGCCAATCACCGTCCCATGTTCTGCTTCTTTGGATTTGACTACTTTCAATACCTCATATAGGGGAATCACACAGTATTTGTCCTTCTGTGACTGCCTTGTTTTGTTTAGAATAATGTCCTAAAGGTTGATACGCATTATAGCATATGAAATTTCCTTCCTTTTGAAGGATGAATAATATGTCATTGTTGTTGTTTGGTTGCTAAGACTTGTCCAATTCTTGCAACTCCGTAGACTGTAGCCATCAATCTCCTCTGTCCATGAGATTTCCCAGACAAGAATACTGGAGTGGGTTGCATTTCCTTTTCAGGGGATCTTCCCTACCTAGGGATCAAACTCGCCATCTCCTGCATTGGCAGGTGGATTCTTTACCACTGAGCCACCACGGAGGCCCGTAATATTCCATTACATGTGTGTACAATTGTCTTTATCTGTTCATCCATCAGTGAACATTTAGATTTTTTGTACTTCTCTGTTATTGTGAGTAATGCTGTAGTAAACATGGGAATGCAAGTATCTTTTTGAGATTTGCTTTCAGGTTTTCTGTTTTCTTTTTTATAAATACACAGAAATGGGATTACTGGGTCATATGGTAGTTCTATTTTTAATTTTTTGAAGAAACTGCCTGCTGATTTTCATACTGATTTTACCATTTTGTATTATCATAAACAGTGCCACAAAAGTTCCAGTTTCTCCATATCCTTGTCAACATTATATCCTGTTTTTCTTTCCCCTAGTGGCCATCCTAACAGGTATGAGGTGATCACTCACTGTGATTTTGATTTGTATGTTCTTGATGATTAGTGATGTTGAGCATCTTTTCATTTACATGTTAGTTGTGTATATGCCTTCTTTGGAGAAATATCTATCAAGTTCTTTGCCCACTTTTTAATACAGTTATTTGTGGATGTGCTACTCATAAAATTGGTTCACTTTGACAGTAGCTCCTTGGCCCTGTGTTAGCATAATGAAGATATTTGTGTCTGCTGCAAATTCTGAGTAATTAAATATTTAAAATTACCTGTTTATATTTGTCTTAATTCCCCCATGGGCTTCCCTGATAGCTCAGCTGGTAAAGAATCTGCCTGTAATGTGGGAGACCCCAGTCCAATTCCTGGGTCTGGAAGATCCCCTGGAGAAGGGATAGGCTACCCACTCCAGGGTTCTTGGGCTTCCCTTGTGGCTCCACTGGTAAAGAATCCGCCTGCAATGTGGGAGATCTGGGTTCAACCCCTGGGTTGGGAAGATCCCCTGAAGAAGGGAAAGGCTACCCACTCCAGTATTCTGGCCTGGAGAATTCCATGGATAGTCCATGGGGTTGCAAAGAGTTGGACATGACTGAGTGACTCTCACTTTCACTTTAATTCCCTCACATATGTGAATGTATATCCATTTCTCATATATGAAATCCTATAATTCAGTAATGTAGGTATGCATTTCATACTTAAATTAGTGTTAGTTATAAGTAAGAAGCATCAGTATAAAAATATGAAGCATTTAATGGAGAGTAAAGAGAGATGCTTTAGTCATCTATCTTTTTAAAACCAGTGATCCTGTTACCATCCTTTATATTGAAATTAAGATGTTACATTCAAAATCTGAAATGCTGAAAGTCATACTAGCACATAAACAACCATTTTAGAAAATTGTTGTATAAGAATGTAGCAATTTACAAGGCACTTTTACTCAAGAACATAGCAGTTCAAGACTTACCTGATTTGTTGGGGGTGGGGTAAAATCTCAGTCTTTTAATTAAAGGAAAAGAGGCTTTTCTGATTCCGGAGAGCCAACCCTAACCCAGTCTGCAAACCACTGCACTTCTTAGGTTTTCTGAAGGCAAGAAATTAAGGATGGCACCCTTGGAAGAATTGTGAGTTGTACTCTGTGCCAACAGTTGCCATAAACCGTGTGCTCCTTGTGTTTAAATGGAACAGAAACTCAACTCAATTTTCTGCTGGACAAATGTTTGCATTGAAAACAGCAATGATGGAGCCCACAAACAAGCCTTTCAACATGATGCACACTTTTTGTTTATTTTCTTGTTTTATTGTAAGTGGGATGTCTCTAGAAAATGAAAGACATGAAAATAATTTCAGTTGTGTTTGGCAGCATTTTTTACACTGTGTACTGGGCTGTGACTGATATTCATTTGATAGGACTTACAAGCACTCTTTGGTCATGAAAAAGAGGATTTAAGACTTCCTGTAAGTAATATACTTGTGTCCTTTCCAGCAAAGTACATGTTGTGTATTTATATGTTAAAGTGCCAGGTAGTATAAAGATAATGTTGTTAATATAGTATGTGATAGCTTTCACCCTCTTGATGTTTAAACCTTTGTTTCTACAAAGCATTATGCTAGTAATGCTGCTTAACAATAAGTTTTGATTACTGAAGCTCTATGAAACTCTTTTTAAATGAGCAGTATTAAAATTACACATAAATTGCACTGATGGAAAAAAATGAAAAATATTCTTCTATAGTCTGGGAGAAATTTTGTTAAATAATGTTATTATATGGGTCATTGAGTTCTTTTAGAGTCTTTTGAAGAATGTCCAGGCTGTTTCTATGCTTTGTTTATGTGGGAACATGGTTTAAATAAAAGAGTGATCTGAACTATTCTTGAATTTGGCCACATATTTAACTTGTGGCATTATTGATAGAAGTTTTGTCATGTTCCTTGGAAATCATGCAATGTTTACGAGGATAGCAATTTTCTAGCCAAGACCTTACTTGTGAAGTTCAGCTTTCAAATGATTTCTTTTTTCTCCTTCTTTGCCATGTGTATTTGGCATAAGCCTCAATGAGGCTAAGTCCAAATGAGTGTGTGCAGACTTTCTTTCTGTTTCTGAGTCTGTATAGGGGCACCGCTGTAGCTTTTGAGTGACAAGCTTTCATGATCCCAAATAATCTTTCTGCCTTTTAGAATCTTAGTGTTTTTCTGATTGTGATTAACTCTCTGTGCTTCTCTGATAGCTCAGTTGGTAAAGAATCTGCCTACAATGCAGGAGACCCCAGTTTGATTCCTGGGTTGGGAAGAACCCCTGGAGAAGCAATAAGCTACCCGCTCCAGTATTCTTGGGTTTCCCTTGTGGCTCAGCTGGTAAAGAATCTGCTTGCGAGGCAGGAGACCTGGGTTTGACCCCTGGCTTGGCAAGATCCCCTGGAGAAGGGAAAGGCTATCCACTGCAGTATTCTAACCTAGAAACTTCTATGGGGTTGCAAAGAGTCAGACACAACTGAGTGACTTTCACTTTCACTCTGTGAAATACATAAGCTGTTTCATTTATTGATTGTTCTTCATTCTTCAACAAATATTTGGTTGTCTCTCTACTGTGTGCCAAACACTGAGCAGGTTGCTAGGATGCAGAAGTGGCAGTGGTGTGGTCTCTGCCCTCGTGAGAGACTATGTGAGCTATGAAAATATCTCTTCTCAGCCCCTTTTCCTTTATCAAACCTTGCCATTTACTGAAGTGCCTATCAATACAGTAAAGACTGTATGCATTAACACTTCACTTTTGCAGAATTGCACCACCTGTTACACTTAATGCTGTTGGAAAGTATTGAAAATTTTTGGCTTCATAGGATGGTGTTGTGTGAAGAGTTGTGATGAGATGTTCATTAAGGAGACAGGCAGACTGCAGAGGCCATGTGGAGCGACTGAGCAAATGTTGAGCATGTCTCACCCTGTGCCCAACACTACGGTGGCTGTTGGGAGGTCAGTGATGAACAAAACAGGGATGATCTTTGTCTGCTTAATGTAAATAAATTTCAAAACTTAAATTATGATAAATACTGTGAAAAGTTTGGCTCTTCAGGCTTATGTATCTTTTCCTTGTAGCAAATCTAGATGCAAGCCAAATTTTGATTCCTTGGATATTTAATGATCATGGAAATAGAGGATTAATAGGAGATCCTGATCACTAGCCAAATCTGTCCTTTCTGTGTCTTCATACAGATTTAGGGACTTGTGTTGGCACTTCTGACATTTGGTACATATGTGTCTGTTATAACAGTATCCCATGATATTGTTTCATTTATAACTTTTGCAACTTACACAGTGAGTGCTTTCAATGTAGTAATGAGCCTTTTACATGTTAAATTCCCAATTTTGGTCTTTGATATGTGCATGACGTCACATCATGTACATATCATGTATACGTACATATCATGTACATAACAAGGCTTCCCCTATGGCTCAGTAAAGAATCAGCCTGAAATGCAGGAGACAAAGAAAACACAAGTTCAGTCCCTGGGTCAGAAGATGCGCTTGGAGGAGGAAAAGGCAACCCACCCCAGTATTCTTGCCTGGGAAATCCCATGGACAGAGAAACCTTGTGGGCTACGGTCATGAGGTCGCAAAGAATCAGACATGACTGAGCCACTTTTTCATGTTAAATTTCCCAATTTTGGTCTTTGATATGTACATGATGTTAGGTGATGAGTACATTTGTACATACACTTATTCTTTGAATATGAGAGTGCATTTGAGTATTTGTTGCATTTTTCTATTCATTATTTTTAAATATGTCAATGAATTATTACTTTTCTGTATCCATTAAATGTGGATAATAGCGTGCATACACACACAAACATCATTAGCTTATTGTTTAACCAAATGAAATTATTTATAACATACTTTAGTGTTATCCCAGACATTCTATAAGATCTCAATAAATGTTGAATATTACTGACACTAAATAATATCACATTCTAAATCTAAAAAATAAAAATAAAGGTACTTTTCGCTTAAAATTTCTTCTTTCATATATAGTCCAAGCTGAAACCACATATATGGGTACTTGTATATTTATCTACAGTCCTGCTTTTTGATTCTGCCTTATCCAATTTTACTTTTGAGTTCAAACCTTCAAAAAATTTACCATACCTGCAAATAAATTAACTAAAAGGTCTGGAAGAAATCTTAAAATTATCTTTTCTGATATGGTCATTTTATGGACATGTCACCATAATTCAGAAAAAAAAATGTTTGGACTGCTTTGAGGGATAATCAAGATACTGAGTAATACCTCAGACATTAAATAATGTTTGCAGTAAATTGTTCCTATTCATTCTAGAGAAATCAGCAATATACCAAGTTAGCCACCAGAAGGTGCTAGAGGGAAATGAAACCAGCTCTGTGAATGCTTTGCACTAGCTCTTTTCCATTTGCTTGGTGGTGTTTTCTCCATCTAAATAATCTCCTTTGTTCAGTGACAGGTTTTCATATGGTTTAAATATTAGATATACAAAGTTTCAGGGTTTTGGCCATGTGCAAAAAGAAAAGCAGATNGCACTAGCTATTTTCCATTTGCTTGGTGGTGTTTTCTCCATCTAAATAATCTCCTTTGTTCAGTGACAGGTTTTCATATGGTTTAAATATTAGATATACAAAGTTTCAGGGTTTTGGCCATGTGCAAAAAGAAAAGCAGATTTTAAATCTGTTTATTCATCAAGATAACTAGAAAAGACCTTGGGGTGGGGCGGTGGGGTGGGGGGGAGGAAATGTACAACTTATTTGAGAACATAATAGTCATGTAATTAAAGATACATTTTTATGCTTCTGTGTAAAAAATCATCTTTTAAGTCAACTATACAAAGAAACCTTATGATCTATCCTAATTTAAATTTCAAATCTTTCAAAAGTCAATTTACACTCATTTCAAAATAAGATAGAACTGAGATTGGTAGTGTTGAATGCATACCTCTAGAGCACACTTTCTAATCTTGTTAGTAAATTCATTAACTGTAAAGACTCTGCTGTCCTCCAGATTTCCTAGGTATAATATCAGGTATGCATGTATATTTTATTGAGATAGTTTATTTCAAGATACTGACATTAAAAAATCCCATCGAGGATTTCCCTTTTCTTTCCCATTCAGGAATTATAGCATACGTATGTCTCAGATTCCAAAATCCAGTACTTACCTTTATTACTACTGTAAAGGTATAAAAAGAGGATAAAATAGTATAGGGACAATAATATTATCCTGGGATCTCTTTCTGTCTTTCAGTGTTAAAAGTCATCAAGCTATATACATATTTTCCAAAGTCCTTTTCTGATGTTAATGTAACTGATGAAAATTTATTCATTTATCATTTTAGCAAGAAAAACTTTGGAATTTCTCTGTGTATTTCTTTGAAGATCTTCCATTTACATTTTCACGTAATGTCGTTTTAGGGACGAAAAATGCTTGCATGTGTGAACCAGATAATTTCTCCAATTTTTTTTTTAATTTTATGGATTGAGTGGAAATATGGCAGTCATAAGGACAGTGATGATAAAATTGGGCTATAAGCAGAGAAAGGAAAAGTTACAGAGCGCTTATATGAAAAACATGCAAACTTTAAAAACAAAAGCTCATCAACTCTCCTGTCCTCATATATCCTTTTATAGTATTTGTCTCATTTCTGTTTTAACAGATTACCGCAAACTGAGGGATTAAAATCCTAAAATATTTTATCTTAAAGTTCTAAAGGTCAGAAGCTCCACAGTGGGGTTTCACTGAGATAAAGTTGAGGATGCAAAGCTGTGTTCTTTCTGGGGCCCCTGGAGAGAATTTTCCTGGCCTTTCTCAGTTTCTAGAAGTTGTTCACATTCCTCTTCCATCTTCCTTGGCTCCTCTGCATCAAACTCCACGTTTAAGAGACCCTTGTGATTACGTTGGGTCCGACCAAATAATCCACAGCTCTCTTTAAGTCAGTAGATTAACAATTTCCATTACCCCCTCCCATGTAATACAACATATTCAAAGGTTCCAAGGATTAGAATGTGAGCATCTCTGGGGACGGGGTTATTTCTCTGCCTACCACATCTGTCTTCTGTGCATTTTTTACAAAATTGAAATAGTATGTGTGTAACTTGTATGTAGCATTTTCTCATATCAGCAGTTTTTAGTATATGTCTTTTCACCTGTACTACATTGAAAGAATTTACTGTACTTAGCTCATATTGGCCATTTCACTTATTCAAAAAATATTTATTTTGTTCCAATTAATTTAGAGGTATTCTGCAAAGAAATGGGGCTTTAGTCATAAGTAAGATAAAGCTTCTGCCTTTGGGGAATTTACGGGAAATGGAAAAGAAAGAAAAGTAAGGGATTAACTGAAGAATTAATTAAAATTCTGACTTGTGTGTGAAAATGAAAACAAGGGTGCC
This sequence comes from Raphicerus campestris, assembly GCA_006410735.1. NCBI lineage: Eukaryota > Metazoa > Chordata > Mammalia > Artiodactyla > Bovidae > Raphicerus > Raphicerus campestris. The sequence continues at coordinate 300,594 of SJYW01029347.1, forward strand.
ATAAAAATGGAGAGAATATTCCTAGTCAGGCCCAGTTTCCCTGATTAAGTGACATTAAAACTGACTAGAAGGATGGATGGATTTATATACTTTAAGAAGTGGGGAGGAGTGTTTGAGGAAAAAGAAGAGCATAATTAAAGACCACAGGTCAGGAAGTTGTTTAGAAAATTCGAGGAATCTGTATAAGTCAGAGAGGCTTCCCTGGTAGTTCAGGTGGTAAAGAATCCACCTGTAATTCAGAAGACCCCAGTTCGATTCCTGGGTTGGGAAGATCTCCTGGAAAAGGGATAGGCTACAAACTCCAGTATTCTTGGACATCTCTGGTAGCTCAGATGGTAAAAAAAAAATCTACCTGTAATGTGGGAGACCTGGCTTTGATCCCTGGCGTGGTAAGGTCCCCTGGAGGAGGTCATGTCAACCCACTCCAGTATTCTTGCCTGAACTGTAATCCCCATGGACAAAGGAGCCTGGTGGCCTAACAGTCCATAGGATAGCAAAGAGTCGGACGTGACTGAGCGATTGAGCACATACACAGAAGTAAGAGAAATCTTCTCCTTGGTGAGCAGGAGAATGGTGTAAGATAGCGATGGAGAGGTGGGCTGAATCTAGATCCTGCAAGACTTCATATGCCAGGGTGAGAATATTGGGTTTTGTGTTAAAGACAAAAGAAAGCTCTTGAACACTTTAGTGAAGTTGCATTTAAAATGATCCATCTGGCTGTAGACATTCCTGAATGAAAGGAGCAGAATGAAACTGAGAAAGGAGGGTTGTATTGAGAAGTGTGCACAAATTGATAGTGAAGTGAATAGCCAGGGTGACAGGAACCACTGGATGGTTATCTCCATTTATAAGAACAAGTACTGTCAGAGAAAGCAGCTGTAGTGGGAATATTGAGTTTGGCCTTGGGTAGGTTGAGTTTGAGATGCCTTTCCATCATCAATGTGACGCTTCAAGGGGAAAGTTTAATAATTTATTCAAAGTCTGAGAGTTCAGTCTGAGTTGGATCTATATCTCTGGCCATTTTAGTCTATATAAAGCTACAGTAAGCATGGAATGGAAGTAAAGAGGGAGGAAGAAGGGGAACCCCTTCCTATTCCAGCTCTTACGAGGAGCAATTAAAATATTGCATAAATCTTGGACTACTTTTTATATGATCTAGAAGTACCATTACCAAGTTGTATAAATATTTAATAGTGAGATGAAATTTACATGGCACAAAGGCAGACAAAACTAGGGAAGGGCATTCCAGAGACAGAGAATAGTGCCAGCGTGGCCAAGAGGCATGGAGAGAGATTTTGTCTAGAAGTGTGAGTATGAGGAACAAGATAAGAAATTACTATGAAATATTAAGCAAGGGCCAGGTTGTAATGGCTTTTCTTTGCTACAGTAAGAAAAATTTGATTTATTTATACGTGACTAATATTTGTTTATTACAGACTATGGAGCTAAGACTGTTGTAAGAATTTTATCCTTATTAAATCAATAAGTCTATGACATAATTAGTGTCATTACTCTCATTTTGTATTTTTAGACAGGAAGGAGACTGAGAAGTTACTTTCTCTAGTTATACAGCTAGGAAGTTGTGTCGGAATTTGGGTCCAGACAGTCTATATTACGTAGTGGGCAGTGCTGTTGCTCAGCATCCTTCTATTTATTCCTCCTTTTGTGGGATAATACTCCTCTATTCATTCCGTCAATCATCTCCATTCCCATTGGCTATCAGAGTAGACAGGAAACCCAGACTGGCCTCATGAGAATCTTTCTTTAGGATTAAAAGTCAGAATTAAGAGAGTATAAATCCCTACTTCTCTGGTAGCAAAGCCAGTAAAATGTGCACTGCAGACTGCAGGTGACTAGGATTCCAGCCTTGTGGGCATAGTCAGTGGAATCCATAAACCTGACACACCAAGAGAAGCAGATGAGAGATCTAGTGAGTCTTTGGGAGGTATTCAAATACTTGATTCATTCCAGTCCTATGGGGGCAAGCATCCCTTTTCAGCAGTTTGGTCATATGAACCAAAAAATTACTAAGGTTATTTGAGTCATTTAATAGGGCATATGATCAAAAGTGTTTTATTACTTTTCAGTAGGCAATGGCACGAGTAGATTTATGTCTGGTAAAATTCTCCCTTGTAATGGTATGGAAAGTGTAAGACTAGAGACAGAATATAGCTGGACACTTTCTATAACTCCAATAAATGTTATAAAGTGGGTTAAAGCATTTGCACCCGAGGAGAGGGGACATAATTATATAAAACATATTAATTTAATCATGCTTGCTAATTTTTTTAAATTATTAGATGGAGAAGGATGGGGAGGAGGGAGAAAATGTCCAAGTCTCCAGCTTGAATTGTAAGTTGAGTAGTGGTATGGTTTAATGCAGTAATAGCTTCAGGGTGGAGAAAACAGTGAGTGCAATTTTGCAAATGATGTCCAGAGCACACTTGTACATGTGGAGAAGAGGCCTCTGCTCATATATATAGGTTTGGAAATCATCAGTATGTTGATTTTAGAATGCAAAGTGTCATTATTGATCCTGGCTAAAACAGTGTTAGCAGCAAGTAGATAGCCAGAGGGAGCCCACTTTATAGCTCAGGGAGCCCACCTCTGTGCTCTGTGATGACCTAGATGGCTGAGATGAGGGCAGGCAGGAGGGAGATTGAAAAGGGAGGGAATATATGTATACATATAGCTGATTCACTCTGATGTAACCACAGGAATGAATGTAACTTTGCAAAGTAATTATAACCCCAATTAAAAAGGCTAGAAGCCTGATTTTATAATTGGAAAGGGAAGTCTTCTATTGAAACACGGAAGATTGAGTTCATGTGTTTATTTTTACCTCTCAAATCTCACTAAAATGTTAGCAAAGGGAAAAAAAATACTCCAGGAAAAGTGACAGGAGAGGAAAAGAGTAAGATGTATGACTTGTTCAAGAATGAAGTGCCAAGGAAAATTGGTCAGTAGAATACAGTAGAGCTGCAATGTAATTACCTTTAGAAGGAAGAGCCAATGAGAAGTGGAGTTTTGTCTTCAGACCCTGAAACGGCTAAGGAATCAGAGGTGACAAGAATCACTGAAAAGGGAGATGAATGATCGCTGAAATTTAAATGAGCTCTTAGTCACTCAAATTCCCTCCGAGCCATGTTACTCCTCAATCCAGAAATAAGGCAGAAGGTTTAATCACTGGTAAATTGAACCAGAAATAGTATTAGACACAGTATTGTATCAGATACAATAATTTCAGATACAATAGAACGCCTAAAAACACTTGACAATGTAGATATAAATAGACAGACCATGAAATCCTTCCTTTTATATTAACAAAATGCTGCCTCCAAGCTTTTAACTCCCTTGATGAGAGAGTGGTAGCTTTCTTTCTCAAGAAAGGGGAGTAGGAAACAGAAGGCTTTCTAGATAGTGACATCTGAAAGCTTCTATGTTGAAAGCAGACTCTATCCACTCACTCCACAATAAGAACCATGAACCCATACACTCTAAATATTCACAAAGATCTTCTGATCTACTTTATCTGCTTCATGTTAATATATAGACTTCCAAGGATCACAAGACATTTGTGAAATTCCTTTAATGTGAGACAAGAACCTTAGGAAAAATCAGGAAAAATAACCTAGATGAAATGAAAACATTTATATACACATAGCAAAAGAAAAGTTAAAGAGCAATAATTGATAAGCTCACAGAAAAAAAATAGAAGATGCAAGAAAGAAGAATAGGATGAGATTTTTAAAAAGAACAATTAATGAAAAATAAGATTTTTAGAAATGAAAAAGCTTGATTCCAAGAAATTAAAAAATAATAAGATTTAACAGTTAAAATCAGGAAGACAGTAACAGCTAAAAAAGGCATGAGAGAATGATAATAGGAAAGCAAAGTGAAGAAAGTAAACCAAGAGGGCTAATATCCTAATTATAGTATTTTAGTCAATTTTTATTAGCAGTACTTTATGTCATCTATTATTCTGGATGCTGGGAACATGTAGTCACTCAGTCGTGTCCGACTGTTTGCAACCCCACGAACTGCAGCACGCCAGGCCTCCCTGTCCATCACCAGCTCCCGGAGTCCACCCAAACCCATGTCCATCAAGTCGGTGATGCTATCCAACCACCTCATCCTCTGTTGTCCCCTTCTCCTCCTGCCCTCAATCTTTCCCAGTATCAGGGTCTTTTCCAATGAGTCAGCTCTTCACATGAGGTGGCCAAAGTATTGGAGTTTCAGCTTCAACATCAGTCCTTCCAATGAACACCCAGGACTGATCTCCTTTAGGATGAACTGGCTGTCTCCTTGCAATCCAAAGGACTCTCAAGAGTTTTCTCCAACACCAGAGTTCCAAAACATCAACTCTTCGGCACTCAGCTTTCTTTATAGTCCAACTCTCACATCCATACATGACTACTGGAAAAACCATAGCCTTGACTAGACGGACCTTTATTGGCAAACAAATGTCTCTGCTTTTGAATATGCTATCTAGGTTAGTCATAACTTCCCTTCCAAGGAGTAAGCGTCTTTTAATTTCATGGCTGCAATCACTGTCTGCAGTGATTTGGAAGCCCAGAAAAATAAAGTCTGACACTGTTTCCACTGTTTCTCCATCTATTTCCCATGGAGTGATGGGACCGGATGCCATGATCTTCGTTTTCTGAATGTTGAGCTTTAAGCCAACTTTTTCACTCTCCTCTTTCACTTTCATCAAGAGGCTCTTTAGTTCCTCTTCACTTTCTGCCATCAGGGTGATGTCATCTGCATATCTGAGGTTACTGATATTTCTCACAGCAATCTTGATTCCAGCTTGTGCTTCATCCAGCCTACCGTTTCTCATGATGTACTCTGCATATAAGTTAAATAAGCACGGTGACAATATACAACCTTGACGTACTCCTTTTCCTATTTGGAACCAGTCTGTTGTTCCACGTTCATTGAGAAGTTCCATTTCATGTTCCACTGAGAAGTTACAAGTGAAAAAATTAGGAATGAAATAATACAAACATAATATTGAATTATTGAGCTTCCAAACTGAAGTGCCCATTGAATTATATGATATAATGAATTTTTTTTAAAAGGCACATTTTGATGGGATTTTGCATAGTCAGAATAAAGAGAAAATTGTTTAAAAGCTTTCAGCAAGTAAGGTAACTTCCAAAAAAGAAGACAACCATTCTTGAAAGGGGTGCTAGAAGCTAGAAAAAAAGAAAATTCCTGCAGTCCTTAAAGGAGAACAGTTGCCAACCTACATTTTGATATTCAGCTAATCTCTGATTAATGTGAGGATTAAAAACAAAACAAAGGTATTTGAGAAAATACATGGCATTGAACATTTTACCACTTACATCACATATGGTCCATCAGATAAATGGATTTAAATCAAAAATGAAGGTAGCATTAGATTCAGGAATAAGGAGACCTAACCCAGAAGAATCCCAGGGTGGTGGGCTGCCATCTACGGCATCGCACAGAATCGGACATGACTGAAGTGACTTAGCAGCAGCAACAACCCAGAAGAGAGGCAAAGGTGATTCCCAGAAAAATGAAGTTGAAGTCAAAGGTGATGTCTCTATACCAGACCTACAGGGCAACCAGTACTGAATATTGGACTAAAAGGAAAGGGTCCAGGGGAAGGTCTTTCAAAGAAAAAGTTAAAATGATGGATTAACCTACATGCTTCACCATAGAGATTTATAGAATAATTTAGTGACAGGAACATATAAAACAATGCAGATGTTTTTAAAAAGGCATTTAGTTCCAAGAAAAGCAAAAAAAAAAAAAATGTATAATAAAGAAAATGATTTTATGCTGCAATGCATGACCCAGCAGTAAACAAAGTTACTTAGTTACTGTAATATAAATGCTGAATATTGACTTCTATTCAAATTGTGATTGGAAAGAGCACTTCAGGAAGTAAGCTCATAGGAGAAAGAAAATCTTCATCTTCCGTGTAGAAATTCAAGAGATTCTTGAACTTTGAAATAATAGGAAATAACACAGATATTGTTTGTACCTCTGAGATAAATTCTAGGAAAATTAAGTGAAAGAGTTAAAATAATTGCTTTTCAAGAAACTGAACTCCATGTTGACACAGGGGAACTGCTGTTCTTATTAAAATCTTTAATGAAAAAAATTATATTAGGCTACAGTTGACTTACAATGTTGTACTATTTTCGGGAGCACAACAAAGTGATTCAGTTACACGTATACACATATCTGTTCTTTCCCAAATTCTTTCCAGTATCTTTTAACAAAAAAAAAAAAAGATTTTTTTTAACTTAAAATTTGCACATAATATTATTCTGAAGTAGAGGAGGAATGCTTGAAGAAGAGTCTGCAAATGTAGCACAATTGTGGTTAGAATTAAGCTAGGAAGGACAGAAGGAAGAAACTCGAGGAACAGTTGCTCCATTGAGCAGCTTTAGTGTGAGAGAGATTTGAATCATGTTATAGAATACAGAGAGTGAACAGGAGAGAGAAAAAGTTTGAAAACAAGGCAAAAAATGAGAGCCCACAAGTTAAATCCCTCAAATAGTAAAGTTTACATGGAGGCCACAGAAAAGGATTAGGGTTAACACACAAAAGGATTAGGGTTAACACACAAAAGGATTAACATTCTTCTCCTTCATTCTGCATCCCTACTGCTTTTCCATCCCAACTTCCACAGCCCACTTTGCAGCCCATATGCAGGGGTAGTGAAGTAGGTTTTTATCAGTTGATGAGCAATTCCCCAAAAAGGTCATGGTGTTGAAATGAAGAACCAATGATAAAGGGTTTAGGAGGGGAGTTAAACATTAACTGAACTGGAGAAGAATTTGACTGAAAGAGAACATAAGCTGACAGAGGGAGACTGGAAGGGAGGCTCTTCTCATTGTTTTTTGAAGGCGCCTCCATGGGTAAGTGGAACCAAATTTTAGGTCCTCAACACTGCATCTGAGCCACTTGATTAGTTTCATGAGTTATTTCTCAGACTGTGTAGAATTCAGTACTTCCTGTAGATACTCCTTGCATATATGTTTGGTGATTACTGCTAACACTGAGAGGTTATTTCTGCCGTATTTTCATTGCCTCATATGGGTTATCTCACCTAATCCTTGCCACAACTCTATGAGGTAAAAGTTGTTTGCACCCTATTTTACAAAAAAGAGAAACAGGAGACCCAGCATTTAATTGGCAAGGAGTCACGAAGCAAGTGAATGGAGGAGGTGATATTGAAATCTGAGTAGCCCAACTCCTTTCCTTTCTGGTAGGCTCTTACCCTATGTCAGTTGTAACTAAGTTGTAGACAGGAATAGCAAGTGCACAGGTTGAAAAAAAGAGTGATTTGGGCAGTTGAAAGTTACAAGCAGAGCTGAAACATAGAATACATGATGCACATATAAAGGGGGCATGTGAGGAACTAGTAGAAAAAAATGGATAGACATCGGAGAAACTAGTTCATGAAGAGCCTTCTTGTCATATTCAAGACCTTTGTTTGGGCATTAGCCTGATAGTTAAAAGGAGCCATCGATGAACTTTAAGTAAGAAAATAACATTTGTATTAGAAAGAGCCCTCTGACATTATAAGATTGTTTGAAAAGTCAGAAGAGGAGATATAGCATTGAAAACCTATAAGAAACTGACATTGATTGAGCTAAAAAGTTGGCACAGAGAGGAGAGGACCAATAGAACAGGCACTATGGAAGTACAGTTAGACTGAGTGAGAGACGGGAGAGGCGCAAAGGGTACAGTGAGAGAGACTCCGTGAGAGACGGGGGGTGGGGGGTACAGTTAGACTCAGCGAGAGACGGGAGAGGGGAAAAAGGTACCGTTAGGCTCAGTGAGAGACGGGAGAGGGGAAAAAGGTACCGTTAGGCTCAGTGAGAGACGGGAGAGGGGCAAAGGGTACAGTGAGGGAGACTCAGTGAGAGACGGGGAAGGGGGTGAAGGGTACAGTTAGACTCAGTGAGAGACGGGGAAGGGGGTGAAGGGTACAGTGAGACAGACTCAGTAAGAGATGGGAGAAGTGGTAATGGATTCAGTTCCTTTGATTTTGCCTTGAGAGACTTGGTGGAGGATGCATCATTCACCCATCTGAGAAAACCCTGAAGAAGAGCATTTGGAGAGACAGTATGTGTTTCAGTTTTCCGACATATCAGCTCTCTGACCTGGCAAGCTTTTCCATGGAAACATTCATTGTTGTTTTAAAGTGTGTATGTGTTTATGTATGTGTGTGCCCATGCATGTATATTTATGTGTGCGAGAGAGAGAGATAAAGAGGAGACATGAATGAATGGATGAATGGATGTGAGACTCCTGTGTTTCAGTCTGGCTTTCACCTGTGTAAGCCACGTGTGCATATTGGCCATGGTTGTAACTGTCACAGGAATGTATAGAAAAGTTCCTAAACATCATCTGGGACCATTTGATAGATATAAACTAAATGGTAGAGAGGAATGTGGTTATAATTTGGGGGGAAAATCACATTTAAATGGTAGCTAGAAAAAAAGACCCCAGAGGAGACTGAAGAAGACCCAAGTTTAAGGGAAACCTACAAATTGTGTTTTCATGAAAGTTTGAGAATAGTGAGTAGAATTTCAAGGAAAATGGTAATCAAATTTCACTGAGAGTCCACTGAACCTTTGGCACTCAGCAAGCTATTATTGACTTGTTTAGATTAGATTCATTGAGGGAGTCGAGTTAAGAACTTGTTTTCAATTTATAGCTAAAGAGAGGTGAGGAAGTAAATGTAATTTTTGTAGACTAGACATTTCCCAAAGCTAAGATATAACAGGGAAAAATAGGATCAAAAGATTTTTTTTTTTAAGATGAGAGAGACTCAAGGGAAAGACTCAGAAAATAAAGATGAATTGGAAGATTCTGAGCAAAAAAGGAACCCTGGGGGAATGTATTGAGCTTCCCAGGTGGTGCAGTGGTGAAGAATCCCGTTTGCCAATGCTAGAGACATGGGAGACATGGGTTTGGTCTCTGGGTTGGGAAAATAACCCTGGAGAAGGAAATGGAAACCCATACTATTATTCTTGCCTGGAAATTCCATGGGCAGAGGAGACTGGTGGGCTATAGTCCATCGTATGCAAAGAGTTAGCAGGACTGTGTGACTGAGCATGCGTGCATGGAGGAATGTATTCATGGGAAGGATAGCATCCACAGTAGAAAAGGGACATTTGACTTGGATAACAATTGAAATATCTTTGTTCACTAATGCTATAAAGGATGAAAGTGAGAACTTGGTGGACAAAATCTAGCAGTCTGTCAACTTGATAGACTCTACTTTTTTGTATCCTATCCTGTCTTCCATGAACCACTCATTTTTCCTTTCTCTGAATTTCAGTTGTATTTGTGGTATTTTTCATTTGCATACTTAAATTGTGTTCTGATGCTTATTAACTTAATTGCATACTTAGATTTCCATTGTGTGTGGGAGGGGATTCCCCTCAACTCCAACATGCCATTCCCAGATATCAGCAGGCTGACCATGAATTCAACTCAGTTCTGACACAGTTTACTCAGAGATAGCATCAGATTCCACAGGTGTAAGGTTGGAGTCCTTCAAGACTGCGCCCCTACTTCAGATACCAGTTGTATGCCCAAGTGAAGTGAAGTCACTCAGTCGTGTCTGACTCTTTGCGACCCCATGAACTGTAACCTACCAGACTCCTCCGTCCATGGGATTCTCCAGGCAAGAATACTGGAGTGGGTTGCCATTCCTTCTCCATTGTATGCCCAGGGTTGTTATATTTCCTTCTGAGCTGCTGCTGCTGCTGAGTCGCTTCAGTCGTGTCCAACTCTGTGCGACCCCATAGATGGCAGCCCACCAGGCTCCCCTGTCCCTGGGATTCTCCAGGCAAGAACACTGGAGTGGGTTGCCATTTCCTTCTCCAATGCATGAAAGTGAAAAGTGAAAGTGAAGTCGCTCAGTTGTGTCTGACTCTTAGGGACCCCATGGACTGCAGCCCACCAGGCTCCTCTGTCCATGGGACTTTCCAGGCAAGAGTACTGGAGTGGGGTGCCATCGCCTTCTCTGCTACTGGGTGAGCTACTGGGTCTAAATCAGAGGTTCCCATAACATCCTTCTTGGGTTTAATTAATAGAGCAGCTGATAGAACTTAGAGAAATATTTTACTTACTAGAATACTACTTCATTATTAAAGGATAGAAGTCTGTAACAGCTATATGGGAGAGAGACTAGGGCAGGGTAAGGGCAGTGCCTGCCCAGAGCGCCCATGCTTTTCTAAGTGGGCTCTGTCCCCCATCTCAGTAGTGTTCACCAGTCCAGAAGCTTGCTGAACCTCATCCTTTAGGGCTTTTGGAGGCTTCATCATATAAACATGATTGGTTAAATCATTGACTGTTGGTGGTTGANAAGAATTAATTAAAATTCTGACTTGTGTGTGAAAATGAAAACAAGGGTGCCATAAAAATGGAGAGAATATTCCTAGTCAGGCCCAGTTTCCCTGATTAAGTGACATTAAAACTGACTAGAAGGATGGATGGATTTATATACTTTAAGAAGTGGGGAGGAGTGTTTGAGGAAAAAGAAGAGCATAATTAAAGACCACAGGTCAGGAAGTTGTTTAGAAAATTCGAGGAATCTGTATAAGTCAGAGAGGCTTCCCTGGTAGTTCAGGTGGTAAAGAATCCACCTGTAATTCAGAAGACCCCAGTTCGATTCCTGGGTTGGGAAGATCTCCTGGAAAAGGGATAGGCTACAAACTCCAGTATTCTTGGACATCTCTGGTAGCTCAGATGGTAAAAAAAAAATCTACCTGTAATGTGGGAGACCTGGCTTTGATCCCTGGCGTGGTAAGGTCCCCTGGAGGAGGTCATGTCAACCCACTCCAGTATTCTTGCCTGAACTGTAATCCCCATGGACAAAGGAGCCTGGTGGCCTAACAGTCCATAGGATAGCAAAGAGTCGGACGTGACTGAGTGATTGAGCACATACACAGAAGTAAGAGAAATCTTCTCCTTGGTGAGCAGGAGAATGGTGTAAGATAGCGATGGAGAGGTGGGCTGAATCTAGATCCTGCAAGACTTCATATGCCAGGGTGAGAATATTGGGTTTTGTGTTAAAGACAAAAGAAAGCTCTTGAACACTTTAGTGAAGTTGCATTTAAAATGATCCATCTGGCTGTAGACATTCCTGAATGAAAGGAGCAGAATGAAACTGAGAAAGGAGGGTTGTGTTGAGAAGTGTGCACAAATTGATAGTGAAGTGAATAGCCAGGGTGACAGGAACCACTGGATGGTTATCTCCATTTATAAGAACAAGTACTGTCAGAGAAAGCAGCTGTAGTGGGAATATTGAGTTTGGCCTTGGGTAGGTTGAGTTTGAGATGCCTTTCCATCATCAATGTGACGCTTCAAGGGGAAAGTTTAATAATTTATTCAAAGTCTGAGAGTTCAGTCTGAGTTGGATCTATATCTCTGGCCATTTTAGTCTATATAAAGCTACAGTAAGCATGGAATGGAAGTAAAGAGGGAGGAAGAAGGGGAACCCCTTCCTATTCCAGCTCTTACAAGGAGCAATTAAAATATTGCATAAATCTTGGACTACTTTTTATATGATCTAGAAGTACCATTACCAAGTTGTATAAATATTTAATAGTGAGATGAAATTTACATGGCACAAAGGCAGACAAAACTAGGGAAGGGCATTCCAGAGACAGAGAATAGTGCCAGCGTGGCCAAGAGGCATGGAGAGAGATTTTGTCTAGAAGTGTGAGTATGAGGAACAAGATAAGAAATTACTATGAAATATTAAGCAAGGGCCAGGTTGTAATGGCTTTTCTTTGCTACAGTAAGAAAAATTTGATTTATTTATACGTGACTAATATTTGTTTATTACAGACTATGGAGCTAAGACTGTTGTAAGAATTTTATCCTTATTAAATCAATAAGTCTATGACATAATTAGTGTCATTACTCTCATTTTGTATTTTTAGACAGGAAGGAGACTGAGAAGTTACTTTCTCTAGTTATACAGCTAGGAAGTTGTGTCGGAATTTGGGTCCAGACAGTCTATATTACGTAGTGGGCAGTGCTGCTGCTCAGCATCCTTCTATTTATTCCTCCTTTTGTGGGATAATACTCCTCTATTCATTCCGTCAATCATCTCCATTCCCATTGGCTATCAGAGTAGACAGGAAACCCAGACTGGCCTCATGAGAATCTTTCTTTAGGATTAAAAGTCAGAATTAAGAGAGTATAAATCCCTACTTCTCTGGTAGCAAAGCCAGTAAAATGTGCACTGCAGACTGCAGGTGACTAGGATTCCAGCCTTGTGGGCATAGTCAGCGGAATCCATAAACCTGACACACCAAGAGAAGCAGATGAGAGATCTAGTGAGTCTTTGGGAGGTATTCAAATACTTGATTCATTCCAGTCCTATGGGGGCAAGCATCCCTTTTCAGCAGTTTGGTCATATGAACCAAAAAATTACTAAGGTTATTTGAGTCATTTAATAGGGCATATGATCAAAAGTGTTTTATTACTTTTCAGTAGGCAATGGCACGAGTAGATTTGTGTCTGGTAAAATTCTCCCTTGTAATGGTATGGAAAGTGTAAGACTAGAGACAGAATATAGCTGGACACTTTCTGTAACTCCAATAAATGTTGTTATAAAGTGGGTTAAAGCATTTGCACCCGAGGAGAGGGGACATAATTATATAAAACATATTAATTTAATCATGCTTGCTAATTTTTTTAAATTATTAGATGGAGAAGGATGGGGAGGAGGGAGAAAATGTCCAAGTCTCCAGCTTGAATTGTAAGTTGAGTAGTGGTATGGTTTAATGCAGTAATAGCTTCAGGGTGGAGAAAACAGTGAGTGCAATTTTGCAAATGATGTCCAGAGCACACTTGTACATGTGGAGAAGAGGCCTCTGCTCATATATATAGGTTTGGAAATCATCAGTATGTTGATTTTAGAATGCAAAGTGTCATTATTGATCCTGGCTAAAACAGTGTTAGCAGCAAGTAGATAGCCAGAGGGAGCCCACTTTATAGCTCAGGGAGCCCACCTCTGTGCTCTGTGATGACCTAGATGGCTGAGATGAGGGCAGGCAGGAGGGAGATTGAAAAGGGAGGGAATATATGTATACATATAGCTGATTCACTCTGATGTAACCACAGGAATGAATGTAACTTTGCAAAGTAATTATAACCCCAATTAAAAAGGCTAGAAGCCTGATTTTATAATTGGAAAGGGAAGTCTTCTATTGAAACACGGAAGATTGAGTTCATGTGTTTATTTTTACCTCTCAAATCTCACTAAAATGTTAGCAAAGGGAAAAAAAATACTCCAGGAAAAGTGACAGGAGAGGAAAAGAGTAAGATGTATGACTTGTTCAAGAATGAAGTGCCAAGGAAAAATGGTCAGTAGAGCTGCAATGTAATTACCTTTAGAAGGAAGAGCCAATGAGAAGTGGAGTTTTGTCTTCAGACCCTGAAACGGCTAAGGAATCAGAGGTGACAAGAATCACTGAAAAGGGAGATGAATGATCGCTGAAATTTAAATGAGCTCTTAGTCACTCAAATTCCCTCCGAGCCATGTTACTCCTCAATCCAGAAATAAGGCAGAAGGTTTAATCACTGGTAAATTGAACCAGAAATAGTATTAGACACAGTATTGTATCAGATACAATAATTTCAGATACAATAGAACGCCTAAAAACACTTGACAATGTAGATATAAATAGACAGACCATGAAATCCTTCCTTTTATATTAACAAAATGCTGCCTCCAAGCTTTTAACTCCCTTGATGAGAGAGTGGTAGCTTTCTTTCTCAAGAAAGGGGAGTAGGAAACAGAAGGCTTTCTAGATAGTGACATCTGAAAGCTTCTATGTTGAAAGCAGACTCTATCCACTCACTCCACAATAAGAACCATGAACCCATACACTCTAAATATTCACAAAGATCTTCTGATCTACTTTATCTGCTTCATGTTAATATATAGACTTCCAAGGATCACAAGACATTTGTGAAATTCCTTTAATGTGAGACAAGAACCTTAGGAAAAATCAGGAAAAATAACCTAGATGAAATGAAAACATTTATATACACATAGCAAAAGAAAAGTTAAAGAGCAATAATTGATAAGCTCACAGAAAAAAAATAGAAGATGCAAGAAAGAAGAATAGGATGAGATTTTTAAAAAGAACAATTAATGAAAAATAAGATTTTTAGAAATGAAAAAGCTTGATTCCAAGAAATTAAAAAATAATAAGATTTAACAGTTAAAATCAGGAAGACAGTAACAGCTAAAAAAGGCATGAGAGAATGATAATAGGAAAGCAAAGTGAAGAAAGTAAACCAAGAGGGCTAATATCCTAATTATAGTATTTTAGTCAATTTTTATTAGCAGTACTTTATGTCATCTATTATTCTGGATGCTGGGAACATGTAGTCACTCAGTCGTGTCCGACTGTTTGCAACCCCACGAACTGCAGCACGCCAGGCCTCCCTGTCCATCACCAGCTCCCGGAGTCCACCCAAACCCATGTCCATCAAGTCGGTGATGCTATCCAACCACCTCATCCTCTGTTGTCCCCTTCTCCTCCTGCCCTCAATCTTTCCCAGTATCAGGGTCTTTTCCAATGAGTCAGCTCTTCACATGAGGTGGCCAAAGTATTGGAGTTTCAGCTTCAACATCAGTCCTTCCAATGAACACCCAGGACTGATCTCCTTTAGGATGAACTGGCTGTCTCCTTGCAATCCAAAGGACTCTCAAGAGTTTTCTCCAACACCAGAGTTCCAAAACATCAACTCTTCGGCACTCAGCTTTCTTTATAGTCCAACTCTCACATCCATACATGACTACTGGAAAAACCATAGCCTTGACTAGACGGACCTTTATTGGCAAACAAATGTCTCTGCTTTTGAATATGCTATCTAGGTTAGTCATAACTTCCCTTCCAAGGAGTAAGCGTCTTTTAATTTCATGGCTGCAATCACTGTCTGCAGTGATTTGGAAGCCCAGAAAAATAAAGTCTGACACTGTTTCCACTGTTTCTCCATCTATTTCCCATGGAGTGATGGGACCGGATGCCATGATCTTCGTTTTCTGAATGTTGAGCTTTAAGCCAACTTTTTCACTCTCCTCTTTCACTTTCATCAAGAGGCTCTTTAGTTCCTCTTCACTTTCTGCCATCAGGGTGATGTCATCTGCATATCTGAGGTTACTGATATTTCTCACAGCAATCTTGATTCCAGCTTGTGCTTCATCCAGCCTACCGTTTCTCATGATGTACTCTGCATATAAGTTAAATAAGCACGGTGACAATATACAACCTTGACGTACTCCTTTTCCAATTTGGAACCAGTCTGTTGTTCCATGTCCATTGAGAAGTTCCATTTCATGTTCCACTGAGAAGTTACAAGTGAAAAAATTAGGAATGAAATAATACAAACATAATATTGAATTATTGAGCTTCCAAACTGAAGTGCCCATTGAATTATATGATATAATGAATTTTTTTTAAAAGGCACATTTTGATGGGATTTTGCATAGTCAGAATAAAGAGAAAATTGTTTAAAAGCTTTCAGCAAGTAAGGTAACTTCCAAAAAAGAAGACAACCATTCTTGAAAGGGGTGCTAGAAGCTAGAAAAAAAGAAAATTCCTGCAGTCCTTAAAGGAGAACAGTTGCCAACCTACATTTTGATATTCAGCTAATCTCTGATTAATGTGAGGATTAAAAACAAAACAAAGGTATTTGAGAAAATACATGGCATTGAACATTTTACCACTTACATCACATATGGTCCATCAGATAAATGGATTTAAATCAAAAATGAAGGTAGCATTAGATTCAGGAATAAGGAGACCTAACCCAGAAGAATCCCAGGGTGGTGGGCTGCCATCTACGGCATCGCACAGAATCGGACATGACTGAAGTGACTTAGCAGCAGCAACAACCCAGAAGAGAGGCAAAGGTGATTCCCAGAAAAATGAAGTTGAAGTCAAAGGTGATGTCTCTATACCAGACCTACAGGGCAACCAGTACTGAATATTGGACTAAAAGGAAAGGGTCCAGGGGAAGGTCTTTCAAAGAAAAAGTTAAAATGATGGATTAACCTACATGCTTCACCATAGAGATTTATAGAATAATTTAGTGACAGGAACATATAAAACAATGCAGATGTTTTTAAAAAGGCATTTAGTTCCAAGAAAAGCAAAAAAAAAAAAAATGTATAATAAAGAAAATGATTTTATGCTGCAATGCATGACCCAGCAGTAAACAAAGTTACTTAGTTACTGTAATATAAATGCTGAATATTGACTTCTATTCAAATTGTGATTGGAAAGAGCACTTCAGGAAGTAAGCTCATAGGAGAAAGAAAATCTTCATCTTCCGTGTAGAAATTCAAGAGATTCTTGAACTTTGAAATAATAGGAAATAACACAGATATTGTTTGTACCTCTGAGATAAATTCTAGGAAAATTGAGTGAAAGAGTTAAAATAATTGCTTTTCAAGAAACTGAACTCCATGTTGACACAGGGGAACTGCTGTTCTTATTAAAATCTTTAATGAAAAAAATTATATTAGGCTACAGTTGACTTACAATGTTGTACTATTTTCGGGAGCACAACAAAGTGATTCAGTTACACGTATACACATATCTGTTCTTTCCCAAATTCTTTCCAGTATCTTTTAACAAAAAAAAAAAAAGATTTTTTTTAACTTAAAATTTGCACATAATATTATTCTGAAGTAGAGGAGGAATGCTTGAAGAAGAGTCTGCAAATGTAGCACAATTGTGGTTAGAATTAAGCTAGGAAGGACAGAAGGAAGAAACTCGAGGAACAGTTGCTCCATTGAGCAGCTTTAGTGTGAGAGAGATTTGAATCATGTTATAGAATACAGAGAGTGAACAGGAGAGAGAAAAAGTTTGAAAACAAGGCAAAAAATGAGAGCCCACAAGTTAAATCCCTCAAATAGTAAAGTTTACATGGAGGCCACAGAAAAGGATTAGGGTTAACACAGAAAAGGATTAGGGTTAACACACAAAAGGATTAACATTCTTCTCCTTCATTCTGCATCCCTACTGCTTTTCCATCCCAACTTCCACAGCCCACTTTGCAGCCCATATGCAGGGGTAGTGAAGTAGGTTTTTATCAGTTGATGAGCAATTCCCCAAAAAGGTCATGGTGTTGAAATGAAGAACCAATGATAAAGGGTTTAGGAGGGGAGTTAAACATTAACTGAACTGGAGAAGAATTTGACTGAAAGAGAACATAAGCTGACAGAGGGAGACTGGAAGGGAGGCTCTTCTCATTGTTTTTTGAAGGCGCCTCCATGGGTAAGTGGAACCAAATTTTAGGTCCTCAACACTGCATCTGAGCCACTTGATTAGTTTCATGAGTTATTTCTCAGACTGTGTAGAATTCAGTACTTCCTGTAGATACTCCTTGCATATATGTTTGGTGATTACTGCTAACACTGAGAGGTTATTTCTGCCTTATTTTCATTGCTTCATATGGGTTATCTCACCTAATCCTTGCCACAACTCTATGAGGTAAAAGTTGTTTGCACCCTATTTTACAAAAAAGAGAAACAGGAGACCCAGCATTTAATTGGCAAGGAGTCACGAAGCAAGTGAATGGAGGAGGTGATATTGAAATCTGAGTAGCCCAACTCCTTTCCTTTCTGGTAGGCTCTTACCCTATGTCAGTTGTAACTAAGTTGTAGACAGGAATAGCAAGTGCACAGGTTGAAAAAAAGAGTGATTTGGGCAGTTGAAAGTTACAAGCAGAGCTGAAACATAGAATACATGATGCACATATAAAGGGGGCATGTGAGGAACTAGTAGAAAAAAATGGATAGACATCGGAGAAACTAGTTCATGAAGAGCCTTCTTGTCATATTCAAGACCTTTGTTTGGGCATTAGCCTGATAGTTAAAAGGAGCCATCGATGAACTTTAAGTAAGAAAGTAACATTTGTATTAGAAAGAGCCCTCTGACATTATAAGATTGTTTGAAAAGTCAGAAGAGGAGATATAGCATTGAAAACCTATAAGAAACTGACATTGATTGAGCTAAAAAGTTGGCACAGAGAGGAGAGGACCAATAGAACAGGCACTATGGAAGTACAGTTAGACTGAGTGAGAGACGGGAGAGGCGCAAAGGGTACAGTGAGAGAGACTCCGTGAGAGACGGGGGGTGGGGGGTACAGTTAGACTCAGCGAGAGACGGGAGAGGGGAAAAAGGTACCGTTAGGCTCAGTGAGAGACGGGAGAGGGGAAAAAGGTACCGTTAGGCTCAGTGAGAGACGGGAGAGGGGCAAAGGGTACAGTGAGGGAGACTCAGTGAGAGACGGGGAAGGGGGTGAAGGGTACAGTTAGACTCAGTGAGAGACGGGGAAGGGGGTGAAGGGTACAGTGAGACAGACTCAGTAAGAGATGGGAGAAGTGGTAATGGATTCAGTTCCTTTGATTTTGCCTTGAGAGACTTGGTGGAGGATGCATCATTCACCCATCTGAGAAAACCCTGAAGAAGAGCATTTGGAGAGACAGTATGTGTTTCAGTTTTCCGACATATCAGCTCTCTGACCTGGCAAGCTTTTCCATGGAAACATTCATTGTTGTTTTAAAGTGTGTATGTGTTTATGTATGTGTGTGCCCATGCATGTATATTTATGTGTGCGAGAGAGAGAGATAAAGAGGAGACATGAATGAATGGATGAATGGATGTGAGACTCCTGTGTTTCAGTCTGGCTTTCACCTGTGTAAGCCACGTGTGCATATTGGCCATGGTTGTAACTGTCACAGGAATGTATAGAAAAGTTCCTAAACATCATCTGGGACCATTTGATAGATATAAACTAAATGGTAGAGAGGAATGTGGTTATAATTTGGGGGGAAAATCACATTTAAATGGTAGCTAGAAAAAAAGACCCCAGAGGAGACTGAAGAAGACCCAAGTTTAAGGGAAACCTACAAATTGTGTTTTCATGAAAGTTTGAGAATAGTGAGTAGAATTTCAAGGAAAATGGTAATCAAATTTCACTGAGAGTCCACTGAACCTTTGGCACTCAGCAAGCTATTATTGACTTGTTTAGATTAGATTCATTGAGGGAGTCGAGTTAAGAACTTGTTTTCAATTTATAGCTAAAGAGAGGTGAGGAAGTAAATGTAATTTTTGTAGACTAGACATTTCCCAAAGGTAAGAGATAACAGGGAAAAATAGGGTCAAAAGATTTTTTTTTTTTTAAGATGAGAGAGACTTAAGGGAAAGACTCAGAAAATAAAGATGAATTGGAAGATTCTGAGCAAAAAAGGAACCCTGGGGGAATGTATTGAGCTTCCCAGGTGGTGCAGTGGTGAAGAATCCTGTCTGCCAATGCTAGAGACATGGGAGACATGGGTTTGGTCTCTGGGTTGGGAAAATAACCCTGGAGAAGGAAATGGAAACCCATACTATTATTCTTGCCTGGAAATTCCATGGGCAGAGGAGACTGGTGGGCTATAGTCCATCGTATGCAAAGAGTTAGCAGGACTGTGTGACTGAGCATGCGTGCATGGAGGAATGTATTCATGGGAAGGATAGCATCCACAGTAGAAAAGGGACATTTGACTTGGATAACAATTGAAATATCTTTGTTCACTAATGCTATAAAGGATGAAAGTGAGAACTTGGTGGACAAAATCTAGCAGTCTGTCAACTTGATAGACTCTACTTTTTTGTATCCTATCCTGTCTTCCATGAACCACTCATTTTTCCTTTCTCTGAATTCCAGTTGTATTTGTGGTATTTTTCATTTGCATACTTAAATTGTGTTCTGATGCTTAGTAACTTAATTGCATACTTAGATTTCCATTGTGTGTGGGAGGGGATTCCCCTCAACTCCAACATGCCATTCCCAGATATCAGCAGGCTGACCATGAATTCAACTCAGTTCTGACACAGTTTACTCAGAGATAGCATCAGATTCCACAGGTGTAAGGTTGGAGTCCTTCAAGACTGCGCCCCTACTTCAGATACCAGTTGTATGCCCAAGTGAAGTGAAGTCACTCAGTCGTGTCTGACTCTTTGCGACCCCATGAACTGTAACCTACCAGACTCCTCCGTCCATGGGATTCTCCAGGCAAGAATACTGGAGTNGTCCTTCAAGACTGCGCCCCTACTTCAGATACCAGTTGTATGCCCAAGTGAAGTGAAGTCACTCAGTCGTGTCTGACTCTTTGCGACCCCATGAACTGTAACCTACCAGACTCCTCCGTCCATGGGATTCTCCAGGCAAGAATACTGGAGTGGGTTGCCATTCCTTCTCCATTGTATGCCCAGGGTTGTTATATTTCCTTCTGAGCTGCTGCTGCTGCTAAGTCGCTTCAGTCGTGTCCAACTCTGTGCGACCCCATAGATGGCAGCCCACCAGGCTCCCCTGTCCCTGGGATTCTCCAGGCAAGAACACTGGAGTGGGTTGCCATTTCCTTCTCCAATGCATGAAAGTGAAAAGTGAAAGTGAAGTCTCTCAGTTGTGTCTGNGCTAAACCCTGTCTCCTGCTACTATAGGTGCAGTGGGATGGACGCCATCACAGGAAGGGATATTAATCGAGGCTCAGGGTAAAGTTGGATGAAAGGCTGGTACCCTCTTGAACAGTTCATTGTCATCTGATGGTGACTGTAGCTCACACTGGGAAGTTCCTGCCTTGTTTCCTTCTTTTCATGAACGCAGTTCAGCACCCAGTAGTTCCCTTCATATCTGATTCAGATTTGCTTGGGTCTTGAAATGATCTTAGCTTTAGTAATCAATACTTTGTTTTTCTCTGAGTCCAGCTGTTCATAGATAAATATTTAATTATGCTGACATATTTGAACTCACAAAATCCTACTTTAAGTATTTAACTTTAACAAGACATTTTAATTTTGAAAAAGGTTTAAAAAATGAACAAAATCTCTGCTATTAAAAAAAAAAAGATACTGAATAAAGAAGTGGTGGAACAGAATACTGGCAGGGATAACAAAAATCAGTTAAATAAAATACAGTCAAACAGTAGTAAATATAGTTAGAAAACAAAAACCACCCTGAAAGCAATAAAAAATTAAAAGTGCATAAAGGACAGAAATATATAATGTAAAAATTAATAGCTTGTAACAACATACTTCCTAAACCTCAGATTACTATACATGCTATACATGCTAAGTCTTTTTTCTCTTTACTATATGACTGAAAGAATAGATATTTTTATTAATTAATATAGTTACTATCAACCTAATTTAAAAATAAAGTCTGCAACTTTCTTCTAAGGCATTGATGACATTCTTTTAATTCACACAAATGACAGTTAAACAGATTTTGTTAATATTAAAATTTGATTTAAACAATTCAAATGCATAATGAAAAAGGTCACTGAGTGAATCATTATAAAACACTAGCACATTTGTCTTTTAGATTTAAACGTTTAATGCTCCAGAACCATAGCCACTCTCTACTTAGAAGAGAAAATTATCCACGTGGATTTGAATTTTCCATCATCTGACATTATTCCAATTTTAATATTACTATAATTTTCTGGGATCTGTAAAGCTGAGTAGAATAGTTGAGGTTAAAATAAAATCTGTTTGCATCTCACAAACTTATTTTCATACCATTTTAAAATTTGCTGTGAAATGAATAATTATGTTTTGGGTAGATTTGCTTTAAATCAATCAGATACAATTTTCACCACTAGTCAGGAATACCCACTTTAATCAGTTTTTACAATAAAAAATGTCTTATTTTGATCCAGTGTGACATTCTGGGCCAGTGTTCAATGCATGATGATTTTGCTATTCAATGTAGCATCATGCTAAATGCTAGACACACACAGAAGTAACAGAAATGTTTATAAAACCATATTCTCTGAAAAAAGGGCACTATTTAAGTATTTAGGATATACAAAGACATCCTTTGTCTAGAGTATGTCTAGAAGTATTTAATGCCATTAAGAAAACACATTAGCAAATTAAAAAACAATAGCTAATTTTTATATGCTATTTAAGATGTTCGGAGTACTATTTTAGATCACTTCCTTTAGTCCTCATAACATTTAGTCCTTTCATCCAGATCTAACTAATGAGAAAACTGAAGTATAGAGGCCCAACTTTTGCCTAAAATCACATAGATAGTTAGTGTTGGAACCAGGCTTTAAGCCAAATCCAGTTCCAGAAGCCACAATCTTAACTGCTCTGCTATTCTGCTTCTAATTACACTTTTTTCCCGCAAGTAATTCATTGAGGTATGATTTACATCTAGAAAATGTATACATCTTAAGTATAGATCTCAGAAACTTTGACAAATGGTTGTGTCTATGTAACCACCACCCAAATCAAATTATGCTTATGTGTGCCTGTGTGCTTATGTGTGTGTATGTGTGTGCACTTGTGCACTTTTGAGTCTGGCTTCCATTAATCACGGGCTTCCCTGGTGGCTCAGCTGGTAAAGAATCTGCCAGCAATGTAAGACAGAGCTGGGTTCGATCCCTGGGTTGGGAAGATCTCTTGGAGAAGGGAACGGCTACCCACTCCAGTAGGCCTGGAGAATTCCATGGACTGTATAGTCCATGGGGTCACAAAGAGTCAGGACACGATTGAGCAACTTTCACTTTTTCACTTTCCATTAATTATACTTTGCTATAAATGTATTTTAAAAAGCTTATAAACTTTGTGAGAAAAGGAGGTGTCATTAGGAAGTAAAAACAAAAACTAACATTTATTGAGTACTCACTCAATAAAATAAGCGGCCACCTCTTTACCTGATATTTTATATCTAATGCTTGCTATAAGCCTTTGAGCTGCCCCATGAGGAAAATACTGCAATTGTCTTCATTTAACACATTAGAAATTGAAGTGCTAAAAAGGAGGAAGCAGTAAGACCTGGAATTTTCATTCTACTAACTGATCAGTTAAAAAGATAATAAGACAGATGGATGTTCAGTTCAGTTCAGTTCAGTCACTCAGTTGTGTCTGACTCTTTGCAACCCCATAAATCGCAGCACGCCAAACCTCCCTGTCCATCACCAACTCCCAGAGTTCACTCAGACTCACATCCATTGAGTCAGTGATGCCATCCAGCCATCTCATCCTCGGTCGTCCCCTTCTCCTGCTGCCCCTAATCCCTCCCAGCATCAAAGTCTTTTCCAATGAGTCAACTCTTCGCATGAGGTGGCCAAAGTACTGGAGTTTCAGCTTTAGCATCATTCCTTCCAAAGAAATCCCAGGGCTGATCTCCTTCAGAATGGACTGGTTGGATCTCCTTGCAGTCCAAGGGACTCTCAAGAGTCTTC